>JAYJMB010029591.1:0-37017 GCA_036873735.1 Pouteria campechiana | reverse complement strand
ACCTATCGACCCGGCAAAATTAGCAAAACTTTACAATAACAAAAATTTACATTTGTAAAATTTTTCAGGGCCTTACACTAATATAGCATGATTATTATATGCAATTTAATATGTAAGAGCTATTGAATTGAAGTTTTAAGATGATTTTGGAGTTTTGAGCTATTAAGTTGAGGGTTATGTGAAAGGAACTTAATGGGTGATTTTCATCAAATTTTAGAAATTTCAATGAAAGATTAGCTTTATATGATGTTTGAGGTGATTGAAAGTTGCTCATGTGAATATGGGAAGATTTTGATGCTTATAATTCATAAAGTTCATCATTTTGAATTATATATAGTAGGTTATAAGAAGAAAAAAAACTGAAATGGTAAATTTGAGAAAAAAGATGTTTATGGTCTATATGAATGGCCTAATATGATTATCATATGTATTGTGATGCATGTAGAACATTGGTTTAGGCCTTGAATGCAAAGTTGAATGAAAATGACTTATGAAAATTGTGTATAGTAGAAAATTTTGGTTAAAAAGAACTAAATATGTGTTTTTGGGAAATGGACTTCAAATGAAGTGATAAACTATATGCACATACTCCATTTCATGTATGTGATTTATGGGAAGTGATTATTGGGATATTTGTAGTGTTTTATGTAAAATGGGGTTATGGGTGATGTTTCATAAGTGTAAATTCTAAAATTTGAGTAACCCTTATAACGGACAGGTTGTTTCTTGAGTTTGAGGTGATATTAATGTTATTGAATGATCATTTTTAGATGATTAAACATAAAACTAATTGAAATTCTAAAGTGATATAGGATGCAAATGCAACACCCCATAATTTTGGAGTTAGTTTATATGTTAAACATTAACATATGATGAATGGAAACTGAACATTACAATGGGTCATTTGTGCTCCATTTTTGACATATTTATGGACTGATTCAAACAATTGTTTCAACATGGAAGTTGTAGCCCTTTAAGTTACTTTTTAATGCCTATAAAATCATGCAATTTTGATGACATATGAGAGAAATAAGGCCAAAACACTGAAGGGGTGTCGAGCTGTAAACTTTTTGGGTGCCCATGTGCCCAACTCACTGCCAAGGTAAGATTTTGGGGTGCCATGCGCCTAAATGGGCTCCTATGTGCCCATTTTGCTGTAAAGTTATGTCGCCGACCTGTTTTTGCCATTTTTCGGTTCGTCCCTCCCATCCCATTTCGTTATTCTTCCTTCCCTTTGCCCTAGACTCCATTTTACTAAGATTCTTACAAGATTAGCTAGGAAACAAGATGGTTTAGATGGATAATCATTCAAGCAAGCTTCTACAGATGGGGTTTGGCCATTTGAATGATAGAAGAAGATGAAAATTCAAGTTTTGTTGGGATTCATGATGGATTTTACACAGTTGGGGTCGGATTTTGATGCAATATAAGGATTCTTACTCGAATACGAAGGTAAGTTCATTCTCTCCCCTTGATTCTCATTTTTCTTCTTGGCTAGGTTTATACCTATGTATGAATAGTGGAATTTAGGGAACAAGATGGTGGGTTTAGTGGAAAATCACGAGGGAAATGATGTAATAGAATGATTGTAGTGATTTGGGTATGAAAATTCTAAGAGTTGGCTTGTTATGGTTTGTGAATTGTGTAAATTTGGAAAATTTCATGGTTCATGTGAATTTTTCATAGGGAAAACAATTAAATCATGCTTTAGATGTTATTGGAATGATTTAGACTAGATAAAACTTGATTGCATGTTGTTTATGAATTATGGAAAGGTTATTTCTATATAAAAGGTGTTAGTAGCTAAATGGGGGAATTAAAAGCTTGATTACCTTATTTTTATGGTTAATATCATGTAAAAGATGTTATATGATGAATACATGTGATGAGGAATGAAATCCCCTTAAACTCATGTCAAGATTATGGTGAAGTAATTGATGCGTATAATCTATTGTTGAAAAGCTTCAATGAGAAGTAGGTTCAGGGTGATTGCTAGAATAGAAATGAATGGAAAGTATGGTAGCCTGATTATCATGTTGTTCACATTAATTAAATGTTAGAAAATGTTGCTGAAACTTGATGATTTAATTCATGCATATGTCTTATATGATAAAATGCCCCAAAGAGAGAAAAGGGGTGATCGGCTAATGTCATTGTACCTTGTAACTAGCTATGAATGAGGCTTTAATATAATATATAAATACATGATTAGAAAGTGTAATTCATTGAATTGATACACTTGGTTTTGTAAATGAATTGAATCATGATCAATATGATGTGTATAGGATCACTAGAGAAAGGATAGAGAGTTGTAGAGCTTGAAGAATTAAAAGGGTAGGTAGGCTCCCTTCTCTATTTGAATGTATGTATGAATGGGGATAGTAGTTATCCCATTGAATGTATCTGGGCATAGATGTTTTAGATGAGGGATACTGGATATCTCAGATTTGTTTAAAGTTGATGTTTATCTACTTTATGATTGTAAGATTGTAGGGGGATAGTGAGTATCCCTTGACTATATTGAATAGAATTCATTATTATCATGGTATGATGTTTCTGAGTGAATGTATGGGATAAGAACTATCCCATGATAGTGGTATTGTGTAGAGTATTATATATGTATGAATGACTAAATGAGAAGGATAGAGTATCCCATGCTAAAATCTAAATGTATGTTTTATATTACTATGCCTTCATTGTATGAATTGATAGGGAAAGTATAATTCCCTATTGTGATGTTGTGAATGGGTGGTAAAGATGGGATAAGTGATATTCCAGGGTTGTGTAGGTGGCGTGATATATTATATGACTATATGGTTTATCGGCTTAGTGAGGATTAAAGCCTCATGAGTATAATGATGATGTGAATGTATGGTTATGTTTTATTCATGTTCTGGGTTAGAATATGTTGTTTTTGATTAATTCTAATTTTTTTATGGTTTTATATCTCAGCCTACTTATTAGGTTGCCTGGACTCATGCCTTCTTATTTACTTTTTAACTAACAGGACAAGTAAAGAATTCCAATTGTGGGTTGGAACTGGATAAGTAAAGGACGAAGACATTTCTTCTTTTAGTATGATATAATGGGATTGGAATCCTAGTATGGATTGTATGATTATAAATTTATTATGTATGTATGTGATTATGTTTAAGAGATTCTAAATGATGTATAATTAGATATAATGGCATGTCATAATTCAATAATTATAATATGGTGATTGAATGATAGAATTTCCCTTAGATGTATTACCATCATGATGGTTCCGATTTTGAGCAGACGAATGTGGGTGTGGGTATGGGTATGATTTAGTTAGATATTATATTTAAGATTATGATTTTAATTAATTAATGATTGTATAGGAGTATAGTCTGATATTTTAGGGGAAACTCTGTTCCTTTCTCAAGAGGACTCAGTTCGATCCAAAAATATCACCTAAGTACCCCACCCTAGAAGTGGAGGATTTGTGGTGAATTATAGTGTAATTATGAGGAAATATCGTGGAAATAGCCCTGGGAGGTGGGGCATGACAATTTCATACTTGCTAAACATGATGTTGCTATCCAAACTGTGATTTCAGAGATTTTTAAGTGGGTCCCACTATGATCAACATTTGCAATTATTTAAGTTATCTTTGAAAGCAAATTCCTTTGTATAAGTTGCTAAAAGTTTTAGAAGTCTAGATTGTGTAAGCTGTTACAATTTTTGGAAGCTATCTTCGGAAACCAGTCATGCAATAACTCAATTTAATTCAAAACTCCTATTTTTATGCATGGAAGCTATCTTTTCATGAGGAAAGGCTGAGTTATTCTTAGAAAAGGATCTTTATGCATAAAGGAATTGCAATTTGTGGAGGATTTCTACTCAAACTCTGCTCCTTGGGTCATTTTACAAAAATTTTGATAGAGAGAGTTTCTGGGAGAGAAGTTTTGCAAGGGAGTAAGGGAAAGATTTCAAGTTTGACAACTTCTATATTTTGAAGATTATTTTTTTCATTTTAGCATGAACTAATTTTATTTTTCTTAAGTGAAGATGTAGCCCTCCTTGATGTTCTTTTCTAGCTAGGATTGTTGGTTTATCAATTTAATTTTATCTTATTTCATTCATTACTTTTAATGCAGTCATCTAGCTTGTTTAATTACTTGATCACCAATTTTATAAATTAGATTGTTTGTCTGAGCATAATTAAGCTACACACCATATGCTAACCATCTAACCATGAGCTCTCTTGAATGAAAGGATAGATGGTTAAGGTACACCCCATATGCTAAACCAATTTGTTTGGTTAATTAAAGTTCTTTATTCTTAATAAGTTTTCACCTCAATTATGCTACATATCATAGGTAATTGGAATGAGTGAAAATTCTTGATTTAAACCTGCACACCTAACAGTAATAATCATATAATAGTGAGAACAAACCCAAGACAATGAATTGAATCCAACATGCCAGCAATACAGGATATCAATTAGTGGTGAAATCAGATTCCCAGACTCTTGCAACCTATGAAACCTCACCAACTTACCAACTATTTTTGTTCTCATATTCAATCTTGCACTTTTATTTATTTAGCATCACTTCATCTCTTGATTTAGAATAGTTTATTAACTATATATAATTGAATCAGTTTGACAGTTCTCTATGGAATCGACCCTTGCTAAGTACACTGTACTGGTATACACTCATGCACTTGCAAGGAATTATAATTTGACCATCAAATAGCAATGATTAGACAAGGGAAAATTCATACTACTCTTACTCTTCAAATTCTTCTAGCTCTATGAGTTTATGTTGTAAATATGATGAACATGAAGAACTATAACAATCATATGATTCGCTTAGTCAAACATTCAGCTAAAAGAAGAGACATTTTGATGTAACTATAAATCTAAATGCAAAGTTGTTTGAGTGCGAGTAATCTCTTTTAAAAGAAGTGATTTAATTGAAGAAAGAAATTGAAATCTTAAACAATATGCTAGACAAATTCTCCAACCTAGAAGAATCAGTCACCAAGTTCCTAAGAATGACTAAATAAGCAATAAGAGAGGACTTGGTTGTGATGTTTCAAACCTTTGCTGTGATATGTCAAGTGGTAAAAAACCTCATGAACCTAAAGCATTCAATTGATGGACCAAAGGAATAAACATCACTAAAGAAAGAGACAACTATCCTCAAATTAGAAGATACATTAGACATTCATGGGTGAGAAAACCAAAATCATATTCACCTAACCCAAATCAAGCACTAAACAAAATCATAAACAAATGTCATATTTGTAATAAATTTGGACATAAAGTATATGATTGATATGCAACTGTAGGAAATAGGTGCTAATTAAGATGAAGACCAAAAAGAACTTCACAACTGCACATTATGCACAATGTCACTAACAATGATGAACCCATTACATGGGTACTAAAGAGGTAAAAATTAGTTTACTTGTGATTGCAAGTAAGCATTAAAGCCACAATAAAGAATACATGATTCTTGGATAATGGGTGTTCAAGATACATGATAGGAAATAAGGATTTATTCAAAGAATTAAACTCATTCAATGGAGGCACAATGGCATTTGAGAACAATGACAAGTGCTTCATCAAAGAAAAAAGTAAAATTTACGGTTTGTATAATGCTTACATTGAAGATGTTTTATATGTTCATGGTTTCAAGCATAACTTATTAAGCATCAATCAAATGTTAGATATAGTTTATAAAGTTGTGTTCGAATAATCAGTATGTAGTGTGATATATGTAGAAGATACCATCCTTTTTGTTGAAAAAGATATGGAAATATACATTTGTTTATCTTGATAAAAATCATTGGAAAATGTTTGATTGCTGTTGATAATGATCCATGGTTATGGTATAAAAGATTTGGACATATCAACATGTCAAATATCAAATCTCTTTGGAAAAGGAACTTAGTTAGTGGTCTACCAAATCTCAAATATGATAAAAACAAAAATTTAAAGCTTGCCAAGTATCTAAACAAACGAAGACATCATTTGCATCTAAAAATAAAGTCTCCATTTTAAGGCCTCTTGAACTATTATTACATATGGATCTATTTGGGCCATTTAACATTTTTGTTGGTCCCTTTACAAGTGGTAGCTCAACGGGGGGGGCATTGAGCTTTAAAAGCTTTTTAGCCAAAGTAACACAAGTGTTTTGAAAGAGGCATTAACAGAAAAGCAAAGCATAATACAATGAATTTTTATAGTGGTTTAGCTTGAGTTGGGATCCTACTCTACTTCTCTAGGAAAATTTTCCTTTGCTATCTTAGGTTCAACTAGTTCATATCTTTCTAACAACATAGTTGGTTTTTCAGAGCTCACCAACAAACTCTTACAATGAATGCAAATTTCTATACTTGCAAAAATCAATCCTTATGCTACAAGCACCCTAGTTGCCAAAATCAAACAAATGAACTGGTACAAGAGTTATGCCTCTTAGGCAGAGTTGTGTAGAAATTAAATCAAACAATAAAGATAATACAATAATCTATAGAGTTTTGAACTCCCTTGTACTTGTAAAGAATGTAAGCTTTGAGCTTTGATAAGAGTGAAGGTGCAATGGACTATGAACTCTTGGAAGAATGCTTGCTGACTTTGTAAATGCATGTGTTTAAGCTCTTTTTGAATGTCTAACTTCTTTTTCCAATGTCTTGATCTTTTATTTGTAATCCTGGGAAGAGATTAGAGCTGTTGCAGCTACACTTATTGAGATTTAAACCATTTTAGATAACTTAATCCACTCAACTAAAAAGATGAAAATGGCAACTACAAGCCTCTATAAGAGAGGTTCAGACCTCTGAAGGTCAACGTGAACCTATTAGTGACTATTGTGGCTTTAAATGCAGACCTCTAAGGGAGGACTTCTTTCCTTTGAACACTGCAAGGAGAGGTTACCTTTAGTCTAGCAACTTCTTTAGACCTCTGAATGTTGAGGCTTCTCCTTTGAAGCTTCCTCTATGGACTTTGATAGTTCAATAACCACCAATGGCCAGCTTTTTCAAACCTTTGAAGGTTAAGTTATCTTCTGTAAACACCTCTAAAACTAGATTTTAACATTTTTAAGAGTGTTCTTGAGAACTCTGTAAAGGAAATGGCTCTCCTTTGAGCTATCCTCTAAACTACAAAAACTTAATTTTTCCTTGCATTTACTTATTTTCTTCCTTCCTTACTTGTTTTGTGATATGTAGAAGTTAATAAATTGAGTTCTTGGGTCCCATATCACTTTAAATTTAGTTTCCTTATGTCTTTCCTTAGTTTTGTTATTTTATTTCTACAACACTTGGAAAAAAATTTGTTAGTACTCTACTTTCTCTCTCATGTGTTTGCTCATCATCAAAACTTAGTTATTAAAAGCTTGTTTATTATCAAAATCAAGCTAATTATGGGATTAGTCTTAATAATTTTGAATCTTGGTGTTAAAAGATATGTATATATTATAGTGGATGACTACTCAAGCTTTACTTGGGTAATATTATTAGTAAGTGAAGATGAGGCATATTCCATATTTTCATCATTTCCCAAATTAGTGCAAAATAAGAAGCAATTATCAATTATATCCATTAAAGTTATATGGAGGTGAATTTGAAAAGCGAAAGTTTATTGAATTTTATGAAGATAAAGAAATTCACTATAGCTTCTCTACACCTAAAACTTCACAGCAAATTAGAGTTGTAGAAAGGAAAAACAAAACCATACAGGGAATGGCTAGGACCATGCTTAATGAAATCAAACTATCCAAAAGGTGTTGGGGAGAGGTAGTTAGCATGGCTTGCCATGTGCTTAACCTATTAACCATTAGAGTCATGAAGAGCCAGAGGTAAGTGAAGGTAATGTTCCCTTCCAACACTCTGTAGACTTGAAATTTATGCACACATACAGTAGAGATCAAGTTATTAGAAATATCTATGATGGTGCAAAAACTAGAAAATCTATGCATAATGTGTGTGGACACTTTGCATTTATTTCTACCATAGAACCAACTTGCATTAAACAACACTTAATGATGAAAACTAGATAATTGTTATGCAAGAGGAACTAAATCAAGTTAAAAAAATAGAGTTTGGGAGTTAGTTCTTAGACCTTAGAACTTTGATATGATTGCAACGAAATAGATCTATAGGGACAAACTTGATGAAAGTGGATTGGTTAGAAACAACACAAGATTAGTAGCAAAGAGGAGGAAATAGATTTTGAAGAATTGTATGCCCATGTAGCTAGGTTGGAAGCTATAAGAATACTGCTTGCTTTTGCATGTCACATGAATTTTAAACTATTCCAAATGGATATCAAGAGTGAATTCCTTAATGGCTATCTTAATGAGGAAGTGTAAGTTGAATAGCCTCTTGGTTTTAAGTCAAATGATAAACCAAACCACGTCTAAAAACTTACTAAAGTATTATATGGATTAAGGCAAGCCCCAAGGTATGACAGATTAAGTAAGTTTCTTAAATATCATAACTTCAACACCACAATCTTCATTAAAAATGTTGGTAAGGAAGTTTAATAATTCAAGTTTATTTTGATGATATGATTTTTGATATTATTAATGAAACTTTATGTAAAGAATTTTCAAGCATTATGCAGGCTAAATTTGAAATCAGTATTATGGACGAGGTCAGCTATTTTCTTGGATTGCAAATCAAGCAACAAGAAGATGACATCTTCATCTGCCAATCCAAGTACACAAAGGAAATGCTCAAGAAGTTTAGGATAGGAGTCAAAAAGTAAACACATCAATGAGCACTTCAGCTAGCTTAAACAAGGATAAAAAGGGTAAATTCGTAGATAAAAAACTATATCGTAGTATGATTGGATTTTTACTTTATTTGACTACATCCAAGTCGAACTTATTGTTTAATGTATTTTATGTCCCAGATTTTAGTCAATTCATAGAGAGTCACATTTATCTACAATTAAAAGAATTTTCAAATACCTAGTTGATACACCAAGTTATGGGCTTTAGTAAAGCAGGGATCCTCCTAATCATATGCTCCACATCTTCTAGTTGTATCGCCCCAACCTTCCTCTGCCTTCACTTAGTTATCTACGAAAGTCAAATAGCTAAGAGAAGATGTCATTCGTATCAAGTAGTTCAAGAGTGAAAGGAGATGAAGTTGGATTTATTACTTTCCCACTTTGGGCTAAACTACACTTCACCTCCATCTCATGCATCACCTCACAATGCATCTCACCCTTGATCTCTAGCTCTAGCTCAAGATCCAGTAGATCCCATTTCTGTCTCCGTATCTCAACCTTCCACCCTCAAGCCTTTCTTTGAAGTATCCCAACTCCTCTCCCCAATAGGAGTTGAAGCATAGTCCACTAAGGGGAAGCATCCTCCTTCCCCTAACCTTTGATGACTTGACAAAAAAGGGGAGAGAAAGAGAGTGTTGGCTTGCATTGTCTTGCAATAATGTGATTTCCCATTTGACTAATTCCAAGTGATTTGTAATGAGGACAAACTATAAAGTTTTTGAAAATGAATGATATTCTGGATATGAACAAAGAAGTTTTTATATGATAAATGTTTATTACATATGTGGTTATGAAGTGACACTATTTATGTGCTAGAACCTATGTAATTGTGCTTATGATTGTAAATTTTGTGTATCTCATCAGGATTTCATGTATTCATATACTTAAAAATTTTTAACATATATTGTCAGGATTATTATATATGATTTTGATGACAACAAAACTTATATTAAAATATAACATATGTGCATTTAAATTATTAACAATTATATACATGATTTGATAAATAATAATGTGGAATGTATACATAATTGTGAATGTTTAATTATGCAAGCATACATCTTTATTTAATGGTGTGCTTAACATTAATGCGTTAATTTGTTGAATCATATTAAGCACCATATTCACTTGATCTTTCATAGTATGAACTTAAGATGTATATTATCCCTACTTTATGTTGCAATAAGATGAGGATAAAATACATTCTATATTATATCTAAAAGCTAACAACGTAGCAAGTGTAGAAAATTTCTCAGTGTAGAATAATAATCATCTGCAATAAACTGCTACAACTATCTACTACATTCCAAAGAGGCTGAACTGATGAAGATCATGGAATAAGAAAAAAAAGAAGAAGAAAGCAGAAGACAAGTAACAAGAAAATTGCATTGTCTAAGAGAAAACTTCCACAGATAAATACAATGGAAGAAAATAAGACTTCAAAGATGCGCTACAATGAGCTTGCGTTGTCTGTTAACCTCAAAGAGAAATTTTCATAGACAAATGCAAGACAGAAACAATTGAAGATGAAACCATGGTTGAAGAGCGTAAAGTTGTTCAAGAAATTCAAACCATCTAAACCGACTATACAAAATTTGTCTAAGACAAAGAAAGAAGAAGAAACTCCATCAAACACTTAGACAGATGAAGAAAGGAGGACAAACCACCCAGATAATCATGCACAAGTGAAGAAAACTTTCTTTGACTACCAAAGTTAGAAGAATAGATTTTTCTGAGGATAAAAAGGCAGAATAAATAGACAAAAGAGTGCAACTTCAGCCGAGCCAAGACAAATAAATCAAGATTGAAGAAAGAAAGAAGTTGTAGAAACAAACTCTTTCTGATGCTTGAAGAATGTAGAACAAATGAGGAACTCAACTTTGGCTACAAGTCAAATTCGTCTATTACTTACTATAAAGCGATAGACAAAGTGGAAGATGAAGTAGAAGCTACACAACGAACATAGACGAAGCTGCATAGACAAAGTAGCTACTTGAACAAAAGGAACTTTAACAGACAAAGGCATGTTCGTCTGCAACTTACTACACATAACCTATATGCAACGTGCAAAATCATTTGTCCAAGACAAAGTAGGGTAGAGTTAGTCTATCACTTACATCAGATAAATACTACACTTCGTCTATTTGAGTAAGACAAAGCAGAATTTGTCTGTCACCTCCAACAGACAAATATGGAACAAAAGAAGAACATCAAACTTTGTCTATTCGTATAGACAAAGGAGACTTTGTCTATCAACTAGTTCAACTTTATCTGCACCACATAGAATTTGTCTGTTATTTACAATAAACAAAGCACATGAATGAAGTATTGACTTACAGACAAATCTCCTGGAGGAATTCATGCAGACAAAGTAGAGTTTGTCTATCGATCAATTTGACTTTTTCTGTGCCATTCAAAGTTCATTTGCTACTTACAACAAACAATTCATTCTTACGAAGGATCAATTGACAGGCAAACTAATGGAAGAATTTATTTGTAACTTATGACAAACAAATGTAGATAGAGAGAAGCCGTGACTTATTAAAGGAAAATTGATGTATGTGACTTACACCTAAATGGCATCTGCATCTGTGCTTTCAGTATGTAGACTTCTCTCAATCACTATTTTAGGCAACAAGCAACATTGCAAGTTTTCAAGCTGTGTCAAGTCAAAATGAGAAAAGCATTTTAGCAACAACTTATCTTCCACTTTATAAAAGAATGATGATGCAACAGCTCGAGAAAAATTAGAAAGGCATGGACTCCAATGGCAGAAAGCTCAATAGCCTTATTCATTCAATGTTGCTCTAGTTTCTACATTTAGTGGAACCCATCTTCTCTAATAGTCGAAACTATGAAGAAAATATTTAAGGAGACAAGGTGGAATGATTCAAAGGTGGTGAAGGAAGACATTTTAAATGAGTTTAATATTATGCAGATCCTTTCGGTCATTGCCAAGAGCTTAAACCGTCATCTATTTTTTATGAGCTTAAACTGCATATCCTTATGGCCATTAGTTCACATTATGGGAAGATCTTTGTATTATATAGAGTTGTAAAAAGATCATATCTTCCCCCGTGCTTAAGTGAGACATATGTAAAAGTGAATAAGTTTTCTAGTAAACTTGAAACGAGAGAGTTTTTTGGTGAGCTTGTGAAAATCAGAAGAGTGCAGGGAGCACTATATGTATGCCCCCCTGGAGATGGAATTCAGATGTGTGTTGGGAATGTTAAGTCGTACCTCTTTACTAAGCTTGATTTTGATGATTATTGAGATTAAATAACTTAGTTTTGATGATGAACTAACAAATAAGTGAAGAATTAAGGTACTAACAAATTACTTTCTAAGTATTGCAATATTATTGTCAAAATAGATTAAGTAATAAAGGATTGATCAAATAATAAGATATTCAAAAATCACTAAGAAGCAATTTAGAACTCACTTAGAGGCTTGGCATGAAAGATCAAAAGCAAGAAGAAATTAGAAGTTAACCAGAAGTAACGCAGAAGTGTTTCAGAAATAAACTATGTAACTTAGAAGCACCCAGAACTAGGCCAGAAGATTATCAAAACTGACTCAGAATCAGTAAGTAATGATGATGGACAACAAAAGATCTACAAAAGTTACTTAGAAGCACTACAAAAGTCAAACAGACCATGAATATATTGCAGAGAAGTAATGCAGAACTCCATGATACTACTCAGAAATAATGCAGATATGTTTGGTCACACAGAACTAAGACAGAAGAAGACTTTGATCACACAGAAGTAACCCAGAAGATAAATCAAGTAATCTAAACAATGTCAGAAGAATTTATGGAGTGACAGAAGTAACGCAGAAGAAAAATAGCATTACACAAAAATAATGTAGAACATGTCACAGTGCATAAAAGTTAGTGCAGAAACCATAACTCACTATGCAAAATCAAGTTAGAAGCACTCTCAGAAATATGTTCAAGTAAAGCATAAATCATTAAGACATATAAAAGCAAAGCCAAAGCTTCATAGGTAAATCAGAGGCTACACAAAAACAACTTAGTAGAAATTTAGCCTACTCAGAAGCAACACAGAATGCTGACATTACACAGAAGCATTCTTAGAAGGTAATTTTCAAAAAGGTATAAGTCAAAGAAAATATCAGAATCAAAGTCTATGTTATATAAGTAAATCAGAAGCTACTCAGAAGTTCTTCAAAGGCTTAGAATTTATCCATAGAAGATTAAAATAATGAACAAGAATTCTGAAGAGGAAACTGCCAAAAGACTACTTAACACAGAAGTTTTGCAGAACCATTTTAGAAATTCTATTAAGGCATAAATCAAAACACAGAAGTTCTGAGCACTCTACTTAGAATTTCTGAAACCTGACAATGCACAGAAGTCATCACCAAACCTGCCTAACTAGTTTGAAAATGGTGCCAAAGGTTGCAATGACTAAAACTTTAAAATCCTATATATATAAGAGGATTAAAACAACACTTAATAAAAACTAAGAGATTACATAGAAAATCATTTTGTTCCTTAAGAAAAGAGTATTCAAAACTTTTCATCATTCAACTCCAACTACTACAATCACTGCCAAAGCATTCAAATCTTTTTGAACATCAGATCTACATCAGCTTCAAAAGGAGTTTGAATCTAATCTCATTGGTTACTTTATTGTTTCAATTAAGTTTTACCTTTTGTACATGTTAGCCAAAATAAGAGGCATTCTAATTGTACATTCATTTTGAAAAACTAAGAGTTAGTTGGTAAACTTTATGAAACTAACTATTTGTAAAAGTTTCTGTTTAGCTTCGAAAAACCAGTAAGTTAGTTGGTAAGCTTGAAAATCAATGTGTAAGAGTTTTTGGTGAACTTGGAAAACCAATAAGTTGTTGGTGAGCTTATAAAACCAACAAGTGTTATAGTAGAACCTGAGTTTAGTAAAGAAGACTGACTTATAGAAGTGGAGTAGGAACCCAGGAAGCGTCGAACCATCATAAAATTACTGTATATGTGTTGTATGTTATTATCTCTTTCATTTAAGCACATATAGTCACTTATTGAACAAAATTTTTAGAAGCTCAATTCACACCCCCTTTTGAGCTACCATTAAGTTAGGGACCAACAAGGAACACTTGTTTATACCCCCTAGAGATGGAATCCAGAAGAGTGTTGGGAGCACTTCTGTATTTCCATTATATGGGATATAGTGGAACCTAAGACACAATGAGTGTGTACTCTTGGAAGAGTGGATGTAGGGACGAGGGGTTCCCGAACTATTATAAAAATCATGTTGTATGTGTGTGTTTGCTTGCCTATTTTATCTATCATGCACTTTACCATTTTTATTATCTATCTTACTATGAAGAGGGAAAGGTTTCAACAAGGGTTAAGTAATAAATTTTTACATACCCAATTCACCCCTCCCCTCTTGGGTTAAAGCCATACTATGGGAATCTCTTCATATCTGTGTGTCATGAATTTAAGATATGCTAGAAGTTTTGAATAAAATTTGCAAGGTAACATTGCATTTTTTATGTAATGTTACAACTATGTATATGCAATATGATTATGTGGAAATGAATTTGATATATCATTGATTCCTTTAAATTTATTTGTAGTTTCAAATAGCATATGCATCATTTTAGGTTTAATATGGAAAATTAAATTGATGCATCCTTAAGTTTTGTCAATCATCAAAAATGGGGAGATCATAATGCTTCAACTTGCAATTAATTAAGATAACCATATTATGATGATTAACAAAACTGTAGAGGTAATGGCATAAGTGTTGTAGGGCAAATGAACTTATAAAAGAGTAAAAAAACTCAAGTATAGATGGAAGCCGATTACTAACTACCTAGTGCATTCACTTACAATCACGGCCGATTTCTAGCCACCTATAGCATTCTCCTATGGGGTTCTAACAGAACCCTAAATTAATGGACTCTAGTAACCAAATGTGGTCACTTGCCGATATCGCCTTTGGAATCACAGCTAAATAGGCCAAGCCTCCTGGCAACCTCTTAGGACATTCTAGCAGCATGCCCTTGGAGAACACACTAGCCCAGCCAAAATTGAAGGTGCATTGTAGCTGCCTTTGAGTGCTGCCGAATGCAAGGTGACCCCACATATCGCCTGGCATCATAAAGCCCAAACCATGTAGAAAACAAAAGCCCTATCCAAGACACTTGAGGAGTGCAATGAGATACCCCAGCCGTCTGGGATTCGCTTACCATGAACTAGCAACATGTCTTGAAGGGTTTTCAATTAACAATGATCACAATGAAATCGAAGTTGCCTATCAATCCACCTACGAATGGTAACCAAATATTGTAGCTATCTGCCATGGGCCCAATGACTACAATGGTTAGAATTTTCAAATGTTCTAATGCATTTAATGAACCTCAACTACCACCAATGGCTAGATTTGAAAAAACTCTATAAAGGGAGTAATGAAGGAACGATGAAGTTGTTGTTGCAAGCATTTAGTGAGCCATTACTTTCAAATCCTCTAGCAACCCAAGCCTTCAAGTCCGTAACTTCATAAATTCAACATTCAAGGTTCTTACCAACAAGAAGGGAAGACCTCATCTCATTAAAGTGTGTTTTTCAAAAGTTTCAAAAGTTCCCCCTGTGTTTCAAAGAGACATTACAAGGTGTAACTCATTTTTTCTCATTTCACTTTAGTTTATTACCTTGAGTTGGTATTTAGAGACCAAACCTAAAAAGAACAAGATTGGGTTATTGGAGTTGTGACTCACAATCATCTTGTTGAAGTGTTTTTATGCCCCCTAGAGTTAGAATCTAGAAGGGTGCTTTAATACTAGTTTGTATTTGCAACTGAGTTAGTGGAATCCAAGACATAAGGGTGTGTGAATGAAAGAGTGGAGTAGAGAAGTTATCTCGAACTACTATATATCATGCCTACTTTATTTGATTGATTAATTTGCTTGATTCTTGTTATTCCATGAAAAACAATTTGACAAGAGGGATTTAAATCAATAGGGATTTAAATTAAAAAAATTGATAAACTCAATTCACCTATCCCCTCTTGGGTTAAGCCAAATTAAGGGAACAACGGGTTCCTCTCTCTTGCTCTTGATTAGCTCATGTGACATGAGCAAGCTAATTAAGTCATTAACTTTGAGCTCATTAAGGTCCTTTGTTTCTTTGATGAATGTGATTTTTTGGTTCCATGATTCCAGCAACGCTCGAAGAATTTTCATAACCCACTAAGAATTTGAAATTTCTTTTTCTAGGCCTTTAAGTGTGTTAGTAAGTTTAGAAAATCTTGCATACATTTTTGAAATACTATCACCTTCTTTCATTTTAAAGTTTCCTAATTCTCCAATGAGAATATTCGTCCTATTCCTCTTGACTTGGGAAGAACCATTATATATAGAGACAAGTTTGTCCCATATTTCCTTGGCCTTGGTGCATGATTAAACTCTATTAAACTTGGTGGCCTATAGGGCACAAAATTGCAAGTTCATCACTTTGCCATTATTTTGGATGTTAGTGGTATCTTCCTTTGTCCATGCGCTAATGCCCATTTCAAAAAGTGTTACTCCCACTTAAATCACCTTTCAGGATCCCATATCACTAGTCATGATAAATTGCTTCATCTTTAACTTTCAGTATGTGAAGTTGATTCCATCAAATACAGGTGGCCTAGTAAACACTTGCCCCTCAACAAATACATGGTATGATTATGATGATTTAGTCTCTATAAATATTTATGTAGCCTACTTAGATACCATTTGTTGGTCACTTTGCTTTGGCTTAACCCAATAGGGGAGTGTGAAGTGGGTTAATAAAAATTTTCTACTTGAACCCTAAGTGATTAAATTCCCTCATTTCAAATGATTCGCTAAGATAATCATAGTGAATGGTTGTAAACGAATAATTAAATCAAATACAAGTGGTTTGAGACAACCTTGCTACTCCACTCTTCCAAGTACAAACCTCTTGTGTCTTGAGTTCCACTAAGTCAATCACAAGCACAACTCAATGCCAATGGACTCTTTTAGATTCCAGCTCTAGGGAGTGTGACTATGACTCAATTGATTGTATTAAATGATACAAAAATTGATGCTAAATTAATGGCTTAGAAGCTCACCTTTGGTTTTTGAGTGCTGAATTTATGAAGATAAATGCTTGAAAGCCTTGAATGCTAGGGTACTTGAAAGTTTAAGCTAACTATCTTCTTCTTGTCATTCAAATAATGCTTTGTTTATAGCTCTCTTAAATTTTTGGCCATTCAAGGTAGTTGGAATGCATTTAATGCTCTTCAACATTGGAAATTTTTTACCATTGTACTCATCAACCAAATTGGAGGTGGCTGCATTAATTGGTTGCACATTGCAAGTAGATGGTCAAGTGTGTAACACCCCACTCTTTGGTGCTACTCAATGACAATTTAAGGGAAACTTTACATAGAGTCTCCCCTAAAATATCAATTCCATACTTGCATAATTCATTTCATGTGATCTTATACATACAAGAAATTATTCTAAGTAATAAAACACATCCACATATCACCCAGAACTGCAAGTCGCACTATGATGAGAATAAAAACTAACCTGTATATACACATTCAATTCTTCTAATATGTCAATATAGTTATTTTACACATGTCAAATACATACATGTTGAATATACTATCTAGCTTGATTTTGATGATGAACATTCTTAAACAAGTATGTTTTGATGATGAGCAAAGACATGAGTAAAATATTAAGGTACTAACAATCTGTTTTCAAGTTTGTTATAGTAATATTAACTCATACTCAACTTGAGAATAACCTTCATGATGATAAAAGGAAAACATAAAGTAAATGCTCATTCAAACTTAAGTATATAAGTTTTAAATATACTTAAATCAAGAAAATAAAATTTTTAAAGTTTTGAAAACATGCTTCGGAGCCAATAGAAATATATTCGGAGTCATCTTAACGTATTTCGGAGCAAATTGGATT
Source organism: Pouteria campechiana (assembly GCA_036873735.1). NCBI lineage: Eukaryota > Viridiplantae > Streptophyta > Magnoliopsida > Ericales > Sapotaceae > Pouteria > Pouteria campechiana. The sequence continues at coordinate 19,286 of JAYJMB010029591.1, read as the reverse complement.
GCTTCGGAGTCTTCATAGTGAGCTTTAGAGTAAAATAAAATACTCTGGAGTCATTACAAGTGTGTTTTAGAGTTAATTGGAAAGCTTCAGAGTCAGTCGAGACAAGCTTCGAAAACCTCATGGGAAGTTTGGGAGTTAACTAGAATCACTTCGGAGACATCAAAGCATGCTTCCAAGTCAATAGGCACACTTCGAAGTCAATAGCAAAGCTTTGGAACTATTGCAGCGTACTTTGGAGTTAATCAAGATAGCTTAAGAATCATCAAGAATGCTTTGGAGTCATCGTGTAAGTTTCAAAATTGTGATAGTACACTTCAAAAATAAGAGGACAAGCTTCAGAGTTAATCAGTTATGCTTTGAAGTAAATAGATATGCTTCAGAGAACTTAAAGTCACATTTTGGAGTAAATTCGAACAAGCTTCGTAGTAAAAAGACCTGCTTCGGAGTCCTCAAGGCTTTACTTCAGAGATAATAAACAAGCTTTGGAGTCATTAAACACTGCTTCGGCGTCACCTTTCTGAAGCATTAGAAGTTCAAAAAATCCAAATCTCTTTCTACAAAGGACTGTCATAATTAAAAAGGCTTATTACAATTTCAAAGAATCTATCTGAAGCAAACTAATAAGGACATCCAAAATCAATCAAGACATCATCTAGTTCACTTGTCTCTTTGGAGTAACTGAAGAAGCAACTTCAGAACACCCATGACGGAAGTGAACATTGAGAAAAGTTCGCGATAGTGTAGCAAATCGATACCAGAATGTAGCAAAGTCAGACGTCAGACAAATATAAGGTAAAGAAAAATGTTTTTGAATGTTTGAATGTCTACCAAAGTCAGCAACGGAAAAATCTCTCTCAACCTATAAAATAGATATTCAAAAGCAAAAAGAAAATAATTATTTTTTGAAAATAATTAAAAATTGTTGAATACATGAAGAGCATTCAAAATCTTCCTTCAAAGTTTAACTCCAGCGGCTACATCTCTATCAGAAGCTCTCAAAGCCTAAATCGCTTCTCAATCAAGGAGTTTGAATCTTTCACTCTCATTTTATTCATTTATTGAAAATTTAGAATTTTATGTACAAATCTGTCTAAGTAAGAGATAATAATCTATATATTTTATTTTAGAATTTGGTAACACAAGCAGAGTGCTTGGTGTTTTTGTATTAAGATAAGTAAGTAGGAAACTTGCTGAAAGGGTATAAGTTTGTTGGTGAGCTTTGAAAACCAACAAGTTGTGAAAGTTTCTGGATAGCTTGGAAAACCAGTAAGTTGGTTGGTGAGCTTATTGTAAAACCAATGTCTATTGATTAGGTTGATCAAGGTATTAGTAAAACCTGAGTTCAATAAAGGAGATTGACTCAAAGAAGTGGAGTAGGAACCCAAGAAGGGCCGAACCACTATAAAAATCTTGTGTTGTGTGTTGTGCAATCTGTTTTACTTATTCATTCAGCACTTTAATCATTTGATTTGGCTAAAAAGTTTTAAAGCTCAATTCACACCCCCCCCCCTCTTGAGCTACTATTGTATACGGGACCAATAATAAAAAGTTTGGAGCTTTTAAATTTACAACTTATATACATTACATATCAAAAAGGTAATTTAACCTCTCAAATTTTTATGTTGGCTTGAATATCATAGCCTACCTATCTTGACCTCCAATCCCATGTTGAGCTTCATCATCAGATCTATGAGCTAAAAACCATGAATAAAATAGGGTGAGTCTGGGCAAAATAAGTAAGCAGGTTAAATAGAAAACATCAATAAACAACATATCATTAAATATTATACTCAAATCTAGAGCATATGCAATTTCATGGTAAATGACAATGCATGACTATTTAACACCAATTTGATATTCAAGATGTACGAGTACTCATCATCAGGCTCTTATCTAGCCTCGCTGTCCACATACTCTTGAGAGCATAATGTATACATTGTCTTATTCTCAAGATATTCTCTCATTTATATTCATCATTATCACATCCTGCCATGGCTAATTAGTTCACATGCAGAATATCAATATCTGCCTTTCCTTACCAATGTGCAATTGGTCCCTCCCTGGACTCCTGGCTAGCAAGCCTATCAAGCCCATGACAGCTTTACCATTACGCCACATGGTACCCCACCCTACTTTCTCCACAAGTCCTAGGTTCACTATTCATATCCAAGAAAGAAATCAAATATGTCTTATTTATAGTCACAAGGCTTTATTGCCTATTTGCCGTAGGTCATGTATTTCATAAATACAACTTCATTTTTGTGCCAACAAAGGCACATCCACTCATGCCTCAAAAGGCATACCCAATCATGCCACCAAAGGCCTATTCAATCTATACCAAATTCATGACATTTAAACATCAATTCGTCTCCATACAATTATCATTTTTCAAGTATTTATGTCTTTCCATAACCCTGATTAATACCACAACCATTGCTTACAAAATAGCAAAATATAGAAAAAAAATTACATGTGGCCGAATCGGCGTTGGCCCCAGTTTGGGCACCACAACGCCCATTTTGCTGGATGCCAAGGGCGACGTTGCCATGAACCGGCATCACAGCCCTAGATTTGGGCACCATGGCACCCAGCTGGCTGCCTCCCTTTTTGTGGCCTATTCTATTATTATTCTGTACTTTTGCTAATGTCCATCCTTTGACAATTTCTTAGCCATTCTTTTGTAGTTTTTTCCACTATGTTTTAACTCAATTAATATATCCATTTCCAATGTAATCCATGCATCACTATGACTAAACATACAATGCATAACTTGAAATGCATTATCAATCCCATCAATAAAACATATGCATTTCCTCATTGTAAAGCATAATGTCATAAAATCAATGAAAACGTAAAACATGGTGCCCATACATGGAAGTATGGGATACACGTTATCCCTCATTCATCGTGGAATATACCATATTCCCCATCCCTTTCAGAATCAAATATAGCTTATAAAACAAAACTTGCTTACCTTATAGAAATGGACTTTACACCCTTTGCTACCTTCAATTAACCACTTTGCTCCCAATTCAAGATTCAATAACCACTACACATATAACATATCCCACTTGAATTTCACATGTGTTTAAGAGAGGACCATAATTCAATCATATAGATTTATTTAGGATTCATCTCATTCTATTTGAGATATATATTCATAATTCCTTCTATACACAACATAATACCCTAGTTAATGCCAAGTTGATGGGTTATTAGAATTATGGTAAAGCCATTCAGTTAGACTTTACCTTCCATAGTATCACTTCATCGAATGCTTAATGTGCACTCTTCCAATCATTTATTTCTAACAAAGTGTGACACTAGAAATCATTTCTATCATTATTTAATCAATGTTTCACTTAATTAGCATATGAATTAACCTTACTAACTAAGCAATCATGTCCCAACTCCTTAAATCCTCATTCAACCCTTAACATAAACTACCCAAGAATAATCATATAGCTATCCAAGTTAGGCATAGACCTCAACATGGAGTTCACATGGATAACTTCCATGGTTATCATCATTACCACAAACCCTACTCCAATCACCCATCAGATTAACAAAAACACTTGTCCAAATCCAAACCCTAGCCTCATAAATTTTAGAATAATGGCCCTTATTAAATATAATTCACAAATCGGTTTGAGAAACGCTTACCACTATGATGTCTAGTCAATTTCCACTCCAAATTTCTCAATTCCTTCCGTCCAAGGTAATAAAGTGTGACATCCCAGGATTTGAGGTAAATTTTATTTTTCTTTGCATTATTGAGTTAGCAAATTGTTTTTTACTTGATGATGATAGAAATTAAATTGATTTATTTGCAATAGTATTTTCCTGTCATGAGGATTCCTAGGAAAGTAGGTTAAATTGATGATCAATTGATGTGGACAAAATTAATCAAATTGTTGCCAAATTATTATATGAAACATAAGAGATATATTATTGAATTTTATGCATTGATTTGGTGCTTAATAGTTATTTAATTTACACATGATTAGGAGTATTTAGCATGATGATCAAACATGAAGATTAATGATGTAAATTAGGAAATTTAATATGATTTTTGGAATGAAATTTAATGTAATCTCTGAAATTGTCATTATTCTAGAGCAGTTTTCATATTTTAGCTATAACTTTTACATACAAACTCAAAATTCATGATTCTTTTTCATTATTCATATACTTTCATGGGATAAAACTTTCATGTTTATGACATTTTCTAATTAAGCCTATATTTTGAGTCATGTGGCGCATAAAGTGACGACTCTTGAATTAAAGATAGTTATAGTGTTTTGGCTATAACTTTTCATATGAACTTAGAATGTAGGGATTATTGATTCCTTGGAAGGAAAAAAATAAAGGTTATAACATTTGTGTTGAACACTTTTCGTTAATAAGCATTTATATGTATTATATATTATTTCCAAGTTGATTGCAATGTAAAAAGGGATAATTAGTGATGAAAATTTGGATGTTAATTAATGATCAAGTTACTGCTCATGATTGATCCGTATTGATTGCAAAAATTATGTAAATTATGTCCATATATTGATGCTTGATTGAGATATGAATGGAGGTATATTAGGCATGATGTTGTTGTTCAATACCATAAAAGAATTATTAAGAGGTAAATAGATTTTATGATGTGATTTAATTCCAAACAGAATATATGTAACTAATTGGGGAATATGGACACAATTGTTGACTTCTAATTTGAGTTGTCCATCAATTGAAGGAGCACAAATTGGATGCAATTTGAATTCTAATTTGAGGATATACGTCAATTGAAGATTCTCAATTCCCTAATTAATAGGTGCGCAAGTTGCACCCTAATTATTATCTCCCATAGATTCATGCCAACAGCCTCTTCTCCCCATCTCAATGTGAATTCATTCCCCAAATTCTCCAATAAAAATTCCCTCCAATCAATCCAAAAGGGTAGCATGGTTGTTTCAAGATTTCCATCAAGTATTCATCAAAATCAAGTGGGCAAAACTAGTTGGAAGTCGACAACAATATTGTTGATTCTTCAAAGTCAAAAAGGTGAGTTTAATTCCACTATTTTGATTTATTTTGACATGGTAATCATGATTAATAAAGGCTATATGATGTGGGAGAATTTGATTAGAAAATTATGGAATTTAATTTTGAAATTCATAGGTAATATTGGACCCTAGAAAAAGGGGTTGAATTGAGATGTTTTGAATGAGGAATTCATGTAAAATTATGAGAAAATAATATTAGAATGAAAAATGCTAATTAATTTCATAAAATATGTGAAATTTAGGGCTGTTTATTTAGTTGAAAATGTGATGAATATAATCCATGAATTTTAGAATGATTTATGTGTTGTATATGATAAGATTGATAAAAAATTACATTAGCATGAAGATTAAATTGAAAATCATGAAATTAGGGGTTGTTTATTTTATGGGGATAATGTGGAACATTTTTTGAATAATTATTAATGATTAATGTGTTTAATCATGCCAATCATGAAGTAGAATTGTTGAAAAACTTGATTAGAATGAAGCATGTATGAGGATTTACCAATTGAAAGTCAAATATGCAAAGTAAGGGGCTGTTTTGCAAATTCATAAAATTTTCATATTGCAAATTGAGAAAATGATAATTAGAGTGATTATTATCTTAAAACAAGGATGTTTAGAGTATAGAAAAATTGAATTGGTGAATGGGAATGAAAACCCTAAATTTAGACTTGGTAAAAATTGATGAAAGTGAAAGGAAAATTAATTTACATAATTGTGGCATGTAAACAATTGAATATGTTATGATGAATGTAGGGTTGTGATACTTGATTGAGAGGGTGGACTTTCGGTTATTGGACATAAAGGAAGAAATCAAAAATTTTGAAGAATTGAGGTAAGTTGATTTTTGAAATGAATTTCAAGGTTTTGTGAATGTTTGTTTTGGATGCTTATTTGTTTTCAAGCATGGTTGATTGGATGCTCTGTGTATGGATTTTGTGAAATGAGAAATTTTGGAATGATATTTACTTGTGAAATTTACAAGATTATTTTATGAGCATGTGGCATGATTGCATAGCATGACATGTTATAGACATATGGGAGTTGTGTACCCCATGATGTGATATGAATGTATGGGAGTTATGTACCCCATGGCGTGATAATGATATATGGGAGTTATGTACCCCATGGTGTAATAATGATATATGGGAGTTGAGTACCCCATGATATAGTATAGCATGTGAACTGTATTGTGCATGTAAAGCATATGGTTAAGCATACTTGTTATGGAACTTATTGATTGCTTACGTGATGTTTGGATTTTGATTTAGTTGTTTTTGTTATGATTTTCCATTAATCTACTTATTGAGTTTGCCCAGAACTCATGCCATTGTTTTATATGTTTTTAGATGCCAAAACATATGATGGAACCCATCCAAGGGTTGGTGCTCATGAAGGGCAATAGGTGCAAAGCTTAGATAGATGGCAAAATTATTGAAACCATAGTTGAGACTTTTTTCATTTATTTTTTTATTGTGGACCCTCTAAATTGGATTAGACAAGTGATGTAATAAATTTATTTAGATGACTCAAGACTTACTTCACTTAAGTTTTTAGCATAAATGCATGGTTTTGATGACAAACAAATTTTGATTAAAGATTATATACTAATGGTTATTGCCAAGCATTCAACATGCAGAATCAAGTTGTATGCCTTACGAAAAAAGAACACAAAGAAGAATCAAAAAATATTCTAAGGCATCAATCTATTTGACTGAAAAGACAAATAGTTTGGGCGAGTGCTGAAATAAGAGACAAAGTACTGCTATGGTCAAAGCTCAAATGAAAAAGAATCAACCAAGTCACTATTCATCTATCAAAGTGGAGTTTATCCCTGATGAATGCAAAGCAACAAGCATACAATAGACTTCGTCAATCATAAGTGAGCCACAACCAAATAGCTCATAAAGCAAATGATCGTCGGTTAAAATAGACAAATGTGGAGCAACTAGATTCATCTGCACATTTATAATTCATTTGTTACTTACAATAGACAATCGAACAGATGAATTGCTGGAAAGGTAATTCATCTATTACTTACAACAAACAATCCAACAGACGAACTGCTAGAAGGATGATACGTTTGCGCCTCTATGATTCATCTCTTATCTACAATAGACAAACCAACAGATGAAGTGCTGGAAAGATGATTTATCTATGCCTTCACAATTCATCTATTACTTGCAATGGAGAAACCAATAGAGGAAATGTTGGAAAGATAACTCATCCATGTTAACTGGATTTGTCTACTACTTACCATGGACAAACTAGAAGACAATTGTAACACCTATGGTGTTGAAATTTAAGGGAAATTCTTTGTATTTTAGTTAAGTGAGAAATTGAAGTAATACATAGTGTTTTATAAAGAAATTTGTTATGAAAAACTGAATTGAACAAACAAAATTGCTTTGTTAGTAATTTTGAGTGAAATTGACGCAAGTAGTGATTCTGAGTTAAGTCATGTATATGACTTTAGTGATTAATGAAATATGCATATTAGGCATAATGTGACATGTATGAGGTTTCAAATTGAACTTTAGAGACAATCTTTCAATTTTGAATTATCGAGTTGAATGTTTTGCAAAAAGAACTAAAATGGTGAAGTTGAGAAAAAGCATATTTATGATCAATGTGAATGGCCTAAGATAGTTATTATATATATATTGTAACATGTGTGGAACATTGGATTGAGTATTGAATGTAATTTGAAATGACAATGGGATATGGAGTTACTTATGATAGAAAATCTAGTTAAAATGGACTGAATAGGTGATTTTTGAAAATTGACTACAAATAAAGTGGTAAATAGAATAAAGAAGTCTCATTTCATGTATGTAATATGTGGGAAGTGATTAATGTGAGATTTGAAGTGTTTTATGTAAAATAGGGACTATGGTGATTTTTCATAAGTGTAAAAACTAAATTTGGAAGAAGGGTTCATTGTGATTGAATTTGGACATAGATAATGGACTAATTTAAAAGAGTGTTTAACATGAAAGTTATAGATCATGGAATTATCTTTCCAATGCAATAAAAAGTACTCAATTGGGATATTGTATGAGAAAGTTATGGATAAAATAGGAAAACATCTCTGAACGGGCAGCAGATTAATGTCGCGACATAGGAATTCAATGTCGTGACACCTATGTCATGACACAGGAAGTCTATGTCACGATATTGGGTAGTCAATCAATTCTGTGTCATGACATAGGTTTCCCATATCGTGATACTGATTCTGTGGCACGCCAGAATACCAAAAAATGCGATGTTTTAAAGCCCTAAACCCATTTTAATTTTATTTCTCCATTCTATTTTCTCTGTTTTATGCCCCAACCCATACCCTAGCTCCATTATGCTCAAATTCATGCCATGTTTTAAAATAATCATGAATTATGATTATGATTTTGCTAAAATTATCATAAGATAAATGATTAAATGCGTGATTATGATATTTTAAAACATGTTTAGGTCAATTTGGGCTAGTGGAAACGAAATATGAGCTATACCCTAACTAAGGGTTAAAGAAGATATATGTGTTTGGGCCATGTAAGCTATAAATTGATGATATAAAAGGTCTAATGGGATTATTACGGAAGTCAATCATATGCCAGTTATATTGTATGATGATTACATTGATTAGAAGTGAGATTCCTTAAGAAACTTTGTTGAATATGTTAAATTTTGACTGATCTTATATAATATGGATATGAGTAGTCTGTATGGCTTTGTTGTGGTAAGAGAAGTTAGATTATTTATGCTAAAAAATGATAAATATGAAATTATGCCCTTGAGAAATATGGGTTTAGACATAAATTATATTCATTAGTCTGGAAGAAATTAGTTCGAGCTATGTTTGTAATGAATGAGATTTTACCCTGTACAGGATGATCTGAGAATGATGAAAAGGCATAGAGTTAGAGGAATGGTTGGGAGCTAATAATCTAAGGTAAGTAGGCACCCTTCTTTGATTAATATGGGGATGAATATCCCATTTATTTATTTTTGGGCATGTGTGTTTTGGATGGGGATAATGAATATCCCATGTTTGATTAAGATTGATGTTATTTCGTTATGAGGGATAGTGAGTATCCCTTAGATTGAAATTATCAATGTTTTGAGTATGACATGAATATTTGACTATTGGGGTTATGACATATCCCACTGTATGTGTCATTTTTCTTGTTTATGGATGTTTGTTGAAAGGGATGAATTATTCCATTGAAATATGTGTAAATTGTGAAATTTGATAATTGTGATGATGAAGATGAAATGTTTGAGATATAGCAATATCGAGCATGAACTGAATCTGTTTTGGAAATGAATATAATGTATCTTGATTATTAACTATATTTTATTATTACATGCCTACTTACTGAGTTGCCCGGACTCACGCCTTCTTGTGTAAAATTTAGTTAACAGGTCAAGCAAAGGATTTCTGAGAAAGACTAAAGATTTATGATGTATGATGGATTGGGGTTGGTACCCCTTTTGTGTATATTTGTGTAATGATATGATCATTGTATAATTGTAATTGAAGATTTGAATGTTGTATATTAATATAATCACACAGCATGTCATAATAGTAGAAAATGTGCATATTATGTATTTTGGAATAAGTTAGGTTATTGTCATCATGGTATGATACAGATTCTGGGCTGTGGGTAAGTGTATATCAGGTTTTAATCTCAACATTTCAGGGGTAATTCTGTAAAATTTTTATTAGAAACTAGAGTTCCAAAATGAAACTCAAACACCCCACCTTAAAACTGGGCAAATTTAGGTAAAATATAGTGCAAAATAATAAGTCGCACCTCGGAAGGCGGGGCGTGACAATAAAGGATCAACTTGATGATGGTTTCAAAAGTGATGATCAATCCGATCATGTCTATAAGCTCACCAAAGCATTATATGATTTGAGACAAGCTCTAAGAGCATCGTATGAATACTTGAGCAAATTCTTAAGTGATCATCAATTCAAAAGAGTAAAGGTTAATACTACCTTGTTCATAAAAGATATTGGCATGGATATCTGGATGGTTCAGATTTCTGTAGATGACATTATATTCGGTGCTACTAATAAGGATCTCTGCCAAGACTTCTCAAAGATCATGTAGGTTAAATTCGAAATGAGCATGATGGGAGATTTAAACTACTTCCTTGGATTGCAAATCAAGCAAAGAGATGATGGAAAATACAATTGCTAATCTAAATATACTAAAGAAATGCTAAAGATGTTCAAAATGGAAGAAATTAAAGCAACAAACACTCTACTGAGCACATCAACAAGGCTGGAAAAGGATAAAAAGGGTAAATTTGCAAATTAAAAACTATATTGAAGTATGATTGGATCTCTTCTTTACTTTACTGCATCTAGACCAGATATTTTATTTAATTTAGCATATACTTATGTGCTAGATTTTAGTCTAGTCTTATAGTGTCTTATCTTATTGCAGTGAAACGAATTTTTAAATATTTGGTTGACACGCCAAATTTAGGAATCTATTATCCCAAAGGAACTAGGTTTGAATTAAATTGATATTTAGATACTGACTTTGGGGGATACAAAGTTAATAGAAGAAGTAGTAGTAGTGAAACCTATCAACTTCTAAGAAATAGTTTAGTATCATTTTAGTATCATGGTTCTCTATGAAACAAACTAGTGTTGCTCTCTCTATAGCAGAAGTTGAATATATAGCTGCTGGAAGTTGTAACACTCAATTACTTTAGATGAAACAATAACTTCTAGATTATAGACTAAGCTATAGAGACGTACCCATTAAATGCAATCATACGAATCCTACTTTATTTGAATCATGGTTTTTGAGGTAGCATACGCCTTATTTTCTTGCCAAAATCAACTTACAGCTATGCATATCAATAGAACTCCATGTTAAGCAAGACTGATTCGTTCTTTCCTGAAATATCATATCAACTACTTAAATATTGCCCCCACATCAAGTCTATTTTAACCCTTGCCTGCCAATCCTTCCCTGTACCACAAAAATGAAGCTACTCAAAGAAGGACACTTAGGAGGCTAGCATAGTGGGAAGATAAGCAAGTGGTGGGAACTGAATAATCACTAGTTACTTCTTCAGTTGTTCTCTTGGTGGGATGATAATGCTTCTACTTACAAATATCTTCAATCTATTCTATCAGAATTATTTCCCTTCAAAATCTGGCTTTGTAGACATCATCCTTCAATCTCATCTTTTCTAGGTAACCTTGATTCAAATATTACCATTTCTTGGGCATTTGAAGAGGAGGGGAATGAAAGTAACAAGTATATTACATCTATCTCCAACCCCTCATCTTCCCATCCACCATTCAAAACTTAGGTTTCTCATGCTTGAAGAAACCTCTCCAAGTTTTGCATGCACTTCCCCCCACTGCCTGAAGATCCTCCATCAAGCTCCACCACAATCTCTCGCTCCATGGCCCCAAACTTAGAATGTTTGTCTCTAGGCCAACCTACTTTGTAACTCTATTTGTACTAAAATGCAATGAAATAGCATGTTGTTTATTTATTTATTTCTGTTGGCCAATATTTACTGGGAGTGGTCTATTTCTTTTTTATTATGAAAAAAAGGTGGCGAAAGAATTTGTAAAATTATCTCAAGGGGAGCACAAAAATTAAAATGCATAATCTTGAATTAATAGGGGGAGAAAACTAGTTAAGGGAAATCAGAGATAATGGTAACTTGAGGAAAGATTAAACGTTACAAAATACTTTCATCAAACTACATACATTTAGGGGGAGATTATCCTTTATGAGATAATTTTTAATCAAGTTTTCTCATCATAAAAAAAGGGGAGAATGTTAACATAAATGCATGGTTTCGATGATAAACAAAACTTGATTAAAGATTATATACTAATGGTTATTACTAAGTATTTAGCATGCAGAATCAAGTTGTAGGCCTCATAGAAAAAAGAACACAAAGAAGAATCAAGAAATATTTCAAGGCATCAATTTGTCTAACTGAAAAGACATATAGCTTGGGTGAGTGTTGAAGCAAGAGACAAAGTACCGCTATGGTCAAAGCTCAAATGAAAAGGAATCAACCAAGTCACTATTCATCTATCAAAATGGAGTTTATCCCTAACGAATGTAAAGCAACGAGCATACAACAAACTTTATCTATCATAAGTCAGCCACAGCCAAAAAGCTCACCAAGCAAATGATCCTCTATTAAAATAGATAAATGCAAAGCAACAAGATTTGTCTGCGCATCTACAATTTGTCTGTTACTTACAACAGAAAATACAACAGACAAACTACTAGAAAGATAATTCATCCGCACTTCCACAATTCATATCTTATCTAAAATAGACAATCCAACAGACAAACTACTGGAAGGATGATTCGTTTGCGCCTTTATGATTTGTCTCTTATCTACAATAGACAAACCAATAGACAAAGTGATGGAAGAATGATTCATCTATGCCTCCATGATTTGACTATTACTTGTAATGGAGAAACCAACAGACGAAGTGTTGGAAAGATAACTTGTCCGCTAACTAGATTCATCTGCTACTTATCATGGACAAATTAGAAGACAAAGGAGCTTTGTCTGATGGATAGTTGGACAGATACTTTGTCTGTCATAAGTGAAGATGAGCAATGGATAAACTGAATTATTGGACCTCATCCAGCATTAATGAGGCTCTTTCTAAATTGATGAAAGAATCAAACATTGCAGAAACTCTTCGACTAATACTTATTAAGAATCAGGAAATCATCTTCACCAAGGTTAGTACTGTAGGCATTCCAGCAGATAAGGATTAAGCAGAAGATAGAGAATTCAAATGTGTTAATCAAAACAGTCTTCTATCATGAATGAAGCTCACCTACCATCGATGACTGGAATTCAAAGCTGTTATAAATGCAGCATCATTAGATCAAGAAGAAAACAAGAACAATCAAGCAAAATATTCAATCCCTTTTTAAGAGCATTTACTGAACTGAGCCAAAACCTTCTACATCTTTCAAGAGTTATGAGCCTTGCATTCAAACCTTCCTCAACTTTCTTTAAAGGCTCTTAACCACCTTTTGAGAAGATCATTTACTTCTGCATTTAATCTTCAAAAATCTTCTCCTGTGCTTATTGTGTAGTGTCTGTATAAGTGCTTTAACTTTCAATATTCATTCAATATAATTTTCTTGAGCTAGTAGCTGAGTCTAGACTCAAGAAGAGTTATGATTGTTTAAGTGTAGCCAAGAGAAGACCGTTGGGAGTACTCTGTTTATGCCCCATAGAGCTGGAATTTAGAAGAGTGATAGGAGCACTATGATTACACCCCCTAGCGCTGGAATCCAAAAGAGTGCTGAGAGCACTATAGTTACGCCAACTAGAGCTAGAATCTAGAAGAGTGTTGGGAGTACTATAATTACGCCACCTAAAGCTAGAATCTAGAAAAGTGTTGGGTGCACTAATTTTATTTCTACTATTAGAGATAGCGGAACCCAAGACACTATGAGGAAAGTCTTTTTGGAAGAATGGAGTAGAGTATTAACTTGAACCACTATAAAAATTTCCTATGTCTTATTTATTTGTTCATTGATTGAGTGAGTGGATTTATTGCTAGAGGGATGTTTGATCCCAAAGCGGTTTAGCAAAATTTTAAGTACCCAATTCACCCCTCCTCTTGGGTATTTGCCTAAGCTTCGGGACCAACAATGTTGAGATTGGAGTTTAGTTCAGATTTAATTGATATTTGTTACTACCTTGGGAATTCTAATTGACTCTGGGAATTTGTGGGTGTGTAAGTATGTATGTGTGGGAATGAAAATGATTTGACAGTTGATTTTGTTGATTAAGAATCTCATTTTTTGTGAAGGCTCTATTGGTTTGGTACTAGAATCCCTCACAGGGATATAAGTGTAGTACCCTAAAATAGGGGTGCTACAGAGTGGTATCAGAGCATGATTCCCAGTGTGTAACGACAATAGCTATTAGATCTGAGATAGAGAACTGTTTTGACAAATGAAAATTTGTGAATCTACAACTAGTGGGGGAGCGCTAGTCTAGGCATTGAAACTAGAGACCTTAGGTTATTTTATAGGAGGATTGATGTATGTTTTACTCATGTTATATTGCATGTCAAGCTTTAAATCACTATGTCATTTAAATTGGTGTAGTGATGGCACCAAGGGAGCGTATTGACAAGGGAAAGGCACCTATGATAGAGGAGGAGCCAGAAAGGAGAATTATGAGGTTAAGGACCATAGGAGTTATGATTCTCAAGCCTCAAGGAGAAGCTCCTAGGAAGGGGGGCCAACTGAACAAATGAACACTTCAAGAATAGCTCAGAATGAGGAAGGGAATAAGGCTTCGAGTGAGTCAGAGGAGGATCAAGAATACGATTAGGTGGACACTAGGTGGCCAGAGGTTGAAAGGGGGCCAACTGTTGCGAGCATGGTCATGCAAGATGTATGGAGTCCTAGTGTTATTGGAGGGACAACTCCACCAGTGCAAGCAGTGACACCAGAAATGAGTGTGATGATGAATTTGATGATGGGAATGGCACAGAGTCTTCAAGAAATTATGCAAACATAGAGAAGGTCAACTACATAATTGACACTACAAATGGACCCATGAGAGGCTAAGCAATCAGTAAGACATAATAGCACAAGAAGAGATGCAATAGATTTGGGTCAGGTATCGTAGAGACAGCCTGAACTGGAGCTGAATATTAAGTTATTCCATAACATGAAGCCTCCTACATTTAAGGGTGAAAAGGATTATAAAGTAGTCGATGAGTGGATCTCGGAGATGGAGAAGATATTTACTAATATGGGATGTCCTGAGGAACACAAAGTCCCTTATGCTCTCTACAAGCTGGAAGGTGGTGCAGAGTGATGGTGGAAAATGGAGAAACAGACTCTACCTGATGGGGGTGTGGACTTGCAATGGGTAGATTTTTGGGAGAGGTTCTTCCATCGTTATCTGCTAGAGAGTGAGAGGGTAAGGTAGGTTACATAATTTATGTCCCTTTATCAAGGGAAGAAGATGGTTGAGGAGTATGATGAGCAATTTAGATCATTGGCTCAATTCGTAGCATAGGCACAAGTGGATTCCATTGAAATGGCTAGGAAATTTTGGGAAGGCCTGAGACTATCCATCAGGTGTGATGTAGCTCCCTTTATACTAACCAGGTATGACGACATTCTAGAAAGTGCTTGCATGGTAGAGCGAGAGGAGGAGTATAATAAGATTAGGGACAAGAAACATGGTTCCAAGGATAATGATCAGAGGGGCAGGCAGAAGTCCAGAACCAACCAAGCAAATAATGTCTCTACTAGATGTGTATGTGTGTGTGTGTGTTATAACTGTAAACAACCAAGACATCAGGTTGCTGAGTGCGCATTGGGTTCGGGGACACAGAAAGGACAAAAGGCCAAAGCAGTATCGAGATAGGCACAGGGATCCAAATAGATGCCAGCTCAAACATTAGGACAAGGACCTAGAGGGCCAATAACATGCTATCTTTGTGGAGAACAAGATCATCTCAGGTGAGATTGTCCCACATTGCAAGGTGAAGGTGCAGATCTTCGAGGGCTATAGCAACCGATGTGTGGAGGAGCTCAGATGAGAGGCAGAGGCATAGGATAGTTTTTGGCACCAGGATGCCAATAGGGTGATCAGAGATAGTACCAAGCACCATGGCGTCAATATGGAGTGCAAAGGCCTTGGATGGCTGCAGTGATTTAGGCAACCAATGTACAAGAAGCTCAAGCTACAGAAGGAGTGGTGACAGGTGATCTTTTTATCTGTGATTATATAGCTCATGTTTTGTTTGATCCTGGTGCGTTTAGATCTTGTTGGTCCCTTACACAACAATAGCTTAAGAGGGGGATGAATTGAGCTTTTAAAACTTTTGGCCAAAATAAAAGATCAAAGGGCTGAATAAACAAATAGAGCAAATTGCACAACACGCAGCACAAGATTTTTATAGTAGTTTGACCCTTCCTGGGTTCCTACTCCACTTCTCTGAGTCAGTTTCCTTTACTGATCTCAGATTCCACTAACACCTTGATCAACTTGATTAAATACACGTTGGTTTTTCTATAAGCTCACCAACAAACTTACTGGTTTTCCAAGATAACCAGAAACTTTTGCAACTTATTGGTTTTCAAAGCTCACCAACAAACTTTTATCCTTTCAGCAAGTTTCCTACTTGCTTATCTCAATACATAAACACCAAATACTTTTCTTGTGTTACCAAATACTAAAAAGAAGTGTACAGATTAATGCCTTTTACTTAGGTAAACCTGTACATAAATTCAAAACTTTAAGTAAATGAGTAAGCAATAAGAATAAGAAATTCAACCTCCTTGATTGAGAAGCAATTTAGACTTTGAAAGCTCTGACAGAGTTGTTGTCATTGGAGTTAAACTTTGATGGAAGATTTTGAATGCTCAAAACTTTAACTCTTTTTATTTTAGGTTTATTCCAGTGTTTCAGTATATCTTCTAGTTTTCTAATTGCCTCTTTTATCTGCTGAGAAATATTTCCATTGCTGACTTTTGTAGTCTTTCAAACATTCACAAAATATTTTCTTCATCTGATATTTTGTCTTATTTTTGACTTTGCAATAGTTTGGTATTGGTATGCCACTTTGTCGCTGATTTTTCTTCACTTAACTTTCACATGTGTATCGGATGCTTAGAAGCAGCTTCTTTGGTTCCTCGAAAGAGGCAAGTGAAGAGTGAATAGTCAAAGTATTAGAGAGATGATTTTGGATGCCCCAAAGAACTGACTTTAGTTTCTCCGAAGTAGTGGAAGACATCTTTACGTGTGATAGTTCTTTGAAGAGTAGAGTTCAAATTCTCCGAACCTTTGATGCTTCAAAAAGGGTGACTCTGAAGTAAGGTTTGACAACTCTAAAATTTTCTTACTAACTCCAAAGTATATTTGTTGACTCCAAAGCGTATCTTAATGATTTTGAAGTGTGTCTACTTAACTCCCAAGCATATCTTCATAACTCTGAAGCTTTTTTTTATTAGTTCTGAAGCGTGCTTGAAGACTCTAAAGCATATCTGGTTAACTCCGAAGTGTATCTTCATGACTCCAAAGTGTATCTAGTTAAATCTAAAGTGTGTCTTAATTAACTCCGAAGTATGTTTGATGAACTCCGAAGTATGTCTAGTGAAGCCTAAAGGATGTCTAATGAACTCCGAAGTATGCTTCAAGACTCCGAAGCATATTTGGTTAACTCCAAAGTGTATCTTCATGACTCTAAAGCATATCTTCATGACTCCAAAGCATCTTTGATAAACTCCAAAGTTTGTCTGATTAACTCCGATGTATGTTTGATTAACTCCGAAGTGTGTCTAATGAACTCCGAAGTATGTCTGATTTACTCCAAAGCATGTCTTGTTGACTTTGAAAGTGTTTTAAAGACTTCGAAGTATACTTGATGATTCTTAAGTATATCATGATGACTCCAAAGACTTTTTTGTTGATTCTTAAGCATACCATGATGACTTCGAAGGCTTTTTTGTTGATTCCTATAATGCCCTGCACCCCCACCCTATGCTTCTTCACCACCCACTACCGAGGCCGATGCGAGATGCTAATGTTTTCCTAACAACTATCCATTTCTATGCAATTTTTGCCAAAAATCTAACAGAGTCTACCCTAAATTATCAGGGTCTATACCTGGAATACAGACATTTAATATAAAAAAATTGTAAATATGACAATCATAGGATAATTAAGATTAACGACAACTCACACTCACACCCTCAGCTCTTTCCCAAGACCGGAATCGATCATGATGGCAATCACAAATATCCACTCATAGTAATACAGTTAATTCACTATGACCTACCATTATATTTTATTTACAACATTTGGAATGAAATACACTTATATACAATTACATAACATGAAGGGATTCCAATCCCAATTTACCATGTCATAATAAAAATATCTTCAAGTCTGGATCACTAGTCCCAATCCACGGTTGGGATTCTTTACCTATCTTGTCAATTAAAAAATATAATATGAAGGCATAAGTCCCGGGTGAACTCAGTAAGTAGGCTAAAATAGAAAATAATAATTAATTAAAAATAACATATTCTAAACCGGAACATGAATAAAATATAGCAATGCAATCACATCATGAACTTATACACATGAGGCTCAAGCCCTCACTAGTCATATTATTACATCCTATGCCATTCAGGCGTATTCACACATCATTATCACACATAATACATTCCCCTAGAATATTTCCATTCCAGCAATACACAGTCATTTCATGATAATGCAAACACATACACATAATACTAATGCAAACATATACACATAATACTATGTATCAGTACAGGCTTGGGATAATCTCTATCCCATCCTTTTCACACATTTACTGAATAAACCATAGACGGAAGAATCATGGGATAAGCTTTATCCCCATTCATGTATCCATTCAATAGTAAAAGAATTAGAGAATGCACACCATTCCCTTCAAACCACACATATACTTGGAACATTCTTATTACTATCACATCCACATAAACACATAGTTAATACATATAACAATTAAGAATCAATGGGATATTTAATATCTCCATTCACTCATACATGCCCGAAAGTAATCAATGGGATAATTATTATCCCCATTCATCATACATGCAACCAAGAAGGAGCCTACTTACCTTATGTGAAGTAGCACTCTCTACAAGGTGTCTAGCTCAATATTTTAGCTCCTAAGGATGCTTCCATAATCCTACATACACACTTATTCCACTAAACATTTAATCATGCATTTACATCTACCTACAATCTATTTCTCATATAATTAACACTTAAACCCCATAATAATCAACCCAATTATAGTTTAATTTAATGACATAATTTATGCAATTCCATACCACCTCCAAACAGTCCATTCATTTAGGCATTTTATTAGACACAACATATGCATTTCCAAATTGTGTAGTTTAGCAACATAGCACATATGAAATTTATTTACTTTTATATTCATGTAATTTATAACATAATTATCATGATAATTACATCATAATCATGCTAATTTTCCCACAAAAATTAATTAGAAAACAACCCTTGCATCATTGCATTCTGAAATAACCCCCACTTTAACATTTTTACAAACAAGCTATAGACATGATTTGAAGCCTAATTCCCATCCATTCTAACTAATCTCTAAACTAATTAATATTATTTAAACACCATTTAATCACTAATTAATAAGGATTCATG
>JAYJMB010029580.1:22964-35447 GCA_036873735.1 Pouteria campechiana | reverse complement strand
CACAAGATGCTATGGGCTTGCATAGATGTTGTATTCTTTAATAATTTGTTACCATTTAGTGGTGCTTTACAAGGAATTACTAAATCAAATCATCAAGTGAACTATACAAAATGTAATTAAGTTAAAATTATGAATACACTCCTAAATTTGAGATATATTCTACTGGACATGAATAAAACCTAATATCAAAGCACATGTATGTTCGACTTAAATGACACGTAAAATACCATATGGGCATTGTATCATCTTAAAATTGCTTAACATTAAGTTAAGGTTCATTTGAATGTATTAGGAAGGGAGTGCGTTAGCAATGTCCTCCCTTCTATATTCCCTTTTAGGTTGATATAACATCTTAACTATATATTTAGTCTTATTTTTTTTTATCATTACTTTTATCTTCAATTATTTCTCGTTTCAAGCCCATATTACTGATGGTATTTCCTACTACATTCCCTTCTTAATATAGTCCCTTCTTAATACTCTCTATCCAAAGGACCCTTTTGTTCTTGAATATTTTGTTACCATGTAAAACAAAGTTGGCAATATCATGAGACCGGCTAGCAGACTTGAACTAAAGACATTTTAATTAGTAAGACCTCCAACAAAAAGGACTATTATCCAATAACAAGTGAGCTTACCAAATTTGTTAATTACCAAAAAATTGTTTTTTGGGATGGGTTGTGCAAACTTAACTTTACATGAATGCCAATCTTTTATTCAAAATTATTGATTATATAAGGTAGGAGGCATTTTTATGTTGTTGGTGGGGAACAAAAATGTTTGTAAGTTTAAAAAACATGTAAGATAATATTAGCATAATAAATGATGACTCTACCCATAAAAAACAAAAAAAAGTAGATGTTTTAGATAAAATAATAAAAATAATTATTAAAAATATAATTAATAATGAAATAAGTTAGAATTATTAAAAGTGAATAACACATTCTACTTAAAGAGAATCTTTTACATCCATTTTTTATATAGTGTATACAAAACACTCTTGGGAATATGTTTATTTGCATTAAAAGCTCTATAAAAAGAGTATAATATTTTATTCCTTTTTTACTTAACGAAATATTTTTATATTCTTTGTACATCCATTCAAATAAATAAAATATTTCTCTATCTTCTATTATTACTTCTACTACTTTCATGGTCATTATTGCCTATTTTTGAAAAATTATTTCCCCCTTTTTCTTTTAAGTCATTTTATCATCTTTTTATTCTAATTTTGCATTTCATTTTTGTAATATTATCTCATTTTTGTAATATTGAATGTTTGATATAGCCTATTTTCTTTTATATGCTTTTTTTCATCTTTTATGCTTAAAATTAGCCTTAACCTTTTTAAAACTTTATCCAATCTTTACCCAATCTTTGTCTTATGTGATAGGATCATTAGTAAAATTTATTACATGAGCTTTGTTCCATGTCGTTCATCTGTCTTATGTCATAAGATCGTTGGTATAATTCTTAAATATGGTCTTTGTACCATATTGTAAGATCATGAGTACTGTCATAAGATCATTGGTATAATTCTTAAATATGATTTTTGTACCATGTTGTAAGATCATGAGTACAATCTTATCATTAATTTATAATAAAATTTACATTGATGAATCTAGAAAAAGGAGAGAAAAAAAACTACTCCGTTCCCTCTATAGATGTGAAACATACCTATAGAATGTCTCCTACAATATACAAGTTTTAGGACAAGCATATCATTACAGCTCATAATCTTATAATATCTTGAGAACAAACATAGCCTCTCAACCTCCAACACAAGTGAACAACATGGACATGAAGGTACATTTGGATAAAAGTTACATTTGAAAGAGTTGTATTAGTCCTTTTTATGTAATATTATATTTTTTTAATAATTTATCTTTTATTATTACCTATATACTTTCAATCATTATCTTATACTTTTTCTTGAAAGAATAAATTTTGCTAAAATTATCTTTTATTTTGCTGACATTTGCATATATTTAAAATAATTTTCTTTTAATTCACTTTTAGTAATATAAGCCTAGTCTAAACAATCTTAATTTTTTAATAATTTTAAACTTGGCCTTAATTTTTTTAAAATAAGCCCATTAAGTATTTTTTAATTTCAAAATAGTCACAAATGAACTATAATTCTTAGAATGTTATGGGTGATTGTGAAAATATATTTTTTATCTTCTTATTAATCACTTCTTATATACATAGTAAAAAAATTTTATTTTTACTTTGAAAGAAAATACTCTTCATTTTTCAAGAATAAAAGAAATGAGTTTTCATGATTTTATGAAATAAAATATCATAAAAAGTTAAAATATTTTCATGGTCATCCATGAAGTTTTGATGATTGAACGTTCACATATCTTATTTTCATATTTAACATAATATATTAATATTTAATGGGTCAATTTTAAAAAATAAAAGGTTGTATTTAATTTGGAATTAAATAAAACTTGGTGTCAATTTTGTAAGGTTTCCAGAAATCTAGTGTTTTCTATAGATTTTGAAATCCGGGTTATCTTCGCAGGTAGAACCGCATAGGTACGCGAATATCAAATCATGTTCGCATAATCCATGGGCGGGAGACGCTGGATTTTATACGGATACGAAGAAACAGACTCGCGGCCTTGACACTAGTCATTGTTTCATCATAAAGCAGTGATCAAGACCGTTCAATCTTGAAATTTTCTTTTACCAACTAACAGTTTCAAGTCACTTCAACACTTCAATCACCAATAAACATTTGAAATGAACTGTTACACATTCCAATTTTTTCCTATGCTTGTGTACCACTCCATAAATAACTAATATTTGGGATTCTATTAAATGCTATTAGAAAGTTTTCTCATAATGTCTGGAGAGAGATTTTATATTAACGAAGTAGATCTCGACTTGGGTGGGTGACAAGGCGACTCTCCACATTTCACTGCCTGAGAACGCAAACGCGCGGGGGCGCCCACTCTCTGTCAAGTCGGTCGGGACTCCGGAGCATCTCCGTGCGGAAATCACCGTGATGTCCACGAGCGATCCATGCCGTCCATCTCAGGGTAAAGGCTTCAACGGTAGGCATTGAACTAGTTCACACTTCTCCGCTCCGTGCCCAAATTCTTCCCTGACAGGCTTCTTACCTGGTGCTGAGTGGCTTTTCCAGTTTCCGAAAGCCGATGGACGGTGAGGATTCTATCAGACATAAATGGGCCCCACCGGTCCTTGGGCGCATAGGAAATTTGCGTGGATCCATTCCAGAGTCAGACTCGGACATCTTCTCCGTTACCCAGCTCTCGCTTCCCAAGCTCGAGTCTTTGTCTCTCTTTACCCCGTTGTTCACTTCCGAGGGGATTATCCAAATCCAAAATACTACCGGAGTTGATGCAATGCCGGGCACTCCACCAGAAGATTATAAGCTCTGTGGCTTCTTCTGCATCGTCCTCTCCGTCAAAGCCCCCGACCCAGCAGTAATACTCTCCCCGGGAACGCCGTGTTCTCTCCTCGCCTCGACCTCCGACGAGGTTGGATTTTCCACGGAATCCGGGGTGCTGCTCCTCCCAATCGTGATCCCAAGAAATCCGACTGCCGAGATCGATGGGGAAGACGCTGCCTCCCGGAAGGAGGCGCTTCCTCCGAGCTTCCGTCTGAATTCTTCGTCGCGGAAGAAGAGGCGGAGAGGGGAGGCCAGGAAAAACAAGTTGGATGCGTTCTTGGCGAGGAGGAGGAGGTGGAAGGCGGAGCCCGGGTTGGGGAATTGGAGCGTCGTGCACCAGGTGCATGTCTTGGTGGGTCACAAGTGCTTGAAGATTGACGCGCGTGTGGTTTGGGTTTTGCAAAAAGCGGGTAGTGGTGGTGGTGGTGGTGATGGCAATGAGGGTGTTAGGGCAGTCGTCATGGTCGATGTGTACTTGCCGATTGCGGTGTGGTCGGGTTGGCAGTTTCCGAAATCGAGGATGGCAGCTGCTGCATTGTTTAGGCATCTGAGGTAGGCTGCTTGTTATCATTTCCCCTTCTTAATTATTCTGAATATCAATGTTTTTAAGTAACAATTTTACTTTTCTATTCTAATTTAGGACTTTATATAAATGCGGATAATGTGCTACATTGCTGTGGATAGATTTAACATTTCACAGTTTACTCTGCGAAGAATGTTCATTTTGTTGATCCTTGTAATTTTGTAATTTTGGCTTCTGAAGGTTTTCTTAATCAAATGGCTGGGATTGTTTGAGGAGGTTAGGTTAACTGTCTAGCTCTGCCTGTTTGATTACAACGAACAAACAGTACAGTGATCCTATCTTCCAATTATATCTCTCGGGCAACCAATTTCAAATGCCTGCTTGTTGCATCGCATGGGCTGTTACTATTATTGCTTCTGGAAAGATTTGCATGACATTCCAAATAAGAGGATTGGTAACCTTTCTTGGTGTGTTTCCAGCCTTACATTGTGCTAATCGTTTTCCATAGAAAGTTCCAAAACCTTATAATTTTCGTAAAATTTCATTTGGTAGCTAATTATTTTGCATTGACTTTGACAACGTATTATGTTTGGTAGCTAAAGTATGATTTATAATTGCAATGATATCTTTAATTTGATTGACTATTCTTAAGGGGATATCTAATTTTACTCGACATGTTCCATTCAACTGATTTTTTTTTACTCTTATGGAGTTTGCATGCAAGGGCTTTGTACTGTGCTGGGTTGAATTGTTTACACTTTTAATATGATTTTCAGCTCAACAAATTTAAATTTGGAAGAAAAATGGTAACAGGTTTCTATATATCTTCTTGGTTGGAACAGAGAAATTTCATTTGGACTTTTGGTGGAATACCACTCTTCTTCATGCTGACAAAATTTGTGGAACCTCTGTTTACAGTTGTAACTGGGAAGAGAGGAATTTGTTGCTTGCTGGTGATGCCAATTCTAGCAAATATGGTCCTGGTGATGGATTAATGCTGACTCAATCAGACTGCCTTGTTCTTGGCTGTGAAATGCATTCTGTTCTTTCTGGGTCTGCCAGAAAAAAGTTGTTTGAGCTTCATGAAATATTTAAGAGTTTGCCTGCCATTGGGAAGGTGGACCAGTTATACTCAACAAAAGTAAAACCTGCAGAGGATTCTCTGTTTTCTGGTATATGGGATGTATCTGATGATGTTTTGATCAGTGTCCTTGCATTTCTTGGCCCAAAGGACTTGGTTAGGGTTGCATCGACTTGCCGTCATCTGCGGTTACTCGCTGCATCAATCATGCCATGCATGAAACTGAAGCTCTACCCTCATCAGAAGGCAGCTGTTGAATGGATGTTGCAAAGAGAGCGCAATGCAGAGCTTGTGCCACATCCTCTGTACATGGATTTCTCAACTGAGGATGGTTTCCATTTTTATGTAAACACAGTATCTGGGGAAATATCAACTGGCATAGCTCCCACTATTATCGATTTCTGTGGTGGAATGTTCTGTGATGAACCAGGCCTAGGAAAGACTATAACTGCACTATCACTGATTCTGAAGACACAAGGAACACTTGCAGATCCACCACAGGGAGCAGAAGTTACATGGTGCATGCATAATGTTGACCAAAGATGTGGATACTATGAACTCGGTTCTAAGAATTTTACCCCTGATATGTTCATGTCATCATGGAAAAGATTCATGGGACATAATGGACGAAGAAGCCACATTTGTCATGATGAACACTCAACAGAGCATAGTTCCATGAAGAGCTCAAATTCATCACCCTCATCAAAACTGGCTAGATTGACAGATTCTGAGGCAACCATGCAGCCTGCGGATTCCTCCTGCACTATGCCAGGGATAATGCCTACCACTTGTGTTTTCCGATGCACCAGGAGCTTGAGTCAGGTGAAAAGAAACCTTCTGGATTCATTCGAGGTAAATTCTAACAACAGTAACAAGGAGGCCAGGAAAAACATTAGCTGCAGGAAGCATGGTTCGGATAATTCTTTTGTACTTAAAGTCAATAGTCCACCAAGCTGTGCCAACGGTGGCAAGAAACCCAAGACCACTGAATCTGGTTATTCTGAAATCAGTGAGACTTGGGTTCAGTGTGATTCTTGCAGGAAATGGCGGAAGCTTCCTGAAAGAGGTATACTGGGCACAACTAAAGGACCATGGTTTTGCAGCATGAACAGCGATCTCTTCCACCAAAGCTGTTCCATCCCAGAGGAGTCTTGGGACCATAGGCGGCCAATAACATACTTACTGGGTTTTTACACCAAAGGAAGCCCTCAAGGAATGGAGCAAAATGTGTCATTCTTTACAAATGTGCTTAAAGAACACTGTCGACTAATCAATTCTTTAACAAGGAAGGCATTAAATTGGCTAGCCAACCTTGCAGATGAGAAACTTGTTGCTATGGAAACATTTGGTCTGAGGCATCCATTTCTCGATGCTTCAGAAGAAACTGAAGATGCATGCAGTAAGATATTTAAAGCATTTGGCCTCATACGGAAGGTTGAAAAGGGCACTACTAGGTGGTATTATCCATGCAACCTTGAAAATTTGGCATTCGATTTAGCTGCACTGCGAATATCTCTGACGAGGCCATTAGACTCACTTAGGTTATATTTATCAAGGGCAACCCTTATTGTGGTCCCTTCAAACTTAGTTGATCACTGGAAAACTCAGATACAGAAGCATGTCCGTCCTGGGCAGCTATGTGTGTATGTCTGGACTGATCAGAAAAAGCCATGTGCCCATAATCTTGCATGGGACTATGACATTGTAATTACCACATTTAACCGTTTAAGTGCAGAATGGGGCCCCCATAAGAGGAGTGTGTTGATGCAAGTTCATTGGCTTAGAGTAATGCTAGACGAAGGACACACACTTGGCTCAAGTCTCAACTTCACCAACAAATTGCAGATGGCAGTCTCACTAGCGGCTTCAAATCGTTGGGTATTAACTGGGACACCAACCCCAAACACACCAAGTAGTCAAGTTGCCCATCTTCAAACCATGCTGAGGTTTCTTCATGAGGAAGCTTATGGACAAAATCCAAAATCATGGGAAGCTGGCATCCTTAGGCCATTTGAAGCAGAGATGGAAGAGGGGCGATTACGTCTGCTACAGCTACTTTGTAGGTGCATGATTAGTGCTAGAAAAGAAGACTTGCAAACCATTCCCCCATGTATCAAGAAGGTGACGACTCTTGATTTCACTGAGGAACATGCAAGGACTTATAATGAACTAGTTGTTACTGTTCGGCGAAATATTCTAATGGCTGATTGGAATGATCCTTCTCATGTTGAGTCTCTTCTAAATCCAAAACAATGGAAGCTTCGAAGCAACACAATTAGGAATGTTAGGCTTTCATGCTGTGTAGCTGGACACATAAAAGTAACAGATGCTGGTCAGGATATTCAAGAAACCATGGATATACTTGTCGAACAAGGCCTGGATCCTCTTTCAGATGAGTATGCTTTTATAAAATATTGTCTCTTGTACGGAGGTGACTGTTTCAGGTAAGAGATGCCTGTTCAAATTTCACATTTGTGTTTGTCTTGTAACTGCCAGATATACCCAAGTTGTTTATGCTGTTTTCAGGTGTAAGGAATGGTGCCGTTTACCTGTTATAACACCATGCAAGCATCTTCTATGCCTTGATTGTGTTGCTCTGGACAGTGAGAAATGTTCACTTCCTGGCTGTGGAAACCTTTATGAGATGCAGAGTCCCGAGATACTAACACGTCCAGAAAATCCTAGTCCGAAGTGGCCTGTTCCAAAAGACCTGATTGAGCTGCAACCTTCGTATAATCAGGCATGCATTTGCTTTAACTCTTCACTTTTCCTTGTTGTGATGGCTGCACAGATGCATTTCTCTTGTTAACTTTGTTTTAACGATTTTATACAGGATGATTGGCATCCTGATTGGCAGTCAACTTCTAGCAGCAAAGTCGCTTACCTAGTCAACAGGTTGAAAGCCTTGCAGGAGGTTAACAGGCATATGGGTTACTGTATGGATGTAGATGTGGACAACAATCCTCCTAGTAATGCACTTTTAGCCTTGCATAAACGCCAGTGGGATAAGTTAATACACCAAATGGCCAGCAATGGGTCACACGATAAGTACCTTAAGGTTCTTCCTGAGAAAGTGATTGTATTTTCACAGTTTCTTGAGCACATACATGTCATTGAACAGCAGGTACTGAGAAGTTTGACTAACTATTGACTTATGGCAATTTCTCCATTTAACAAATGGACAACTAAGATTTGGATTCATGTATTCCCAGTTAATTGGCGCTGGAATCAAATATGCTGGAATGTATAGTCCAATGCCTTCTAATAACAAGGCATGTATTCATCAACTTTATTTTCTTTTTGTTTAATTTTGTTGGGACTAATATCCTTTTTCTTTGTCAGATGAAATCTTTGATGATCTTCCAACATGATGTGAATTGCATGGCTCTTCTAATGGATGGAAGTGCAGCTTTAGGTCTTGATTTGAGCTTTGTTACACATGTATTCTTGATGGAGCCAATCTGGGATAGAAGGTATTACTTGATCTTGGATAAATTGATGAGTCCATGCTTGTACTAGCAAACTGGTGTAACTGTATACCTAGTGCTTGATTTTATCTAGAAGGGGCTTTACAAAACTTAGAAAATGTTTTGCTTCATTCCCACTAGAATAATACTTTGATAGGCTAAAGGGACAGAACCAGATCTTTCACCTATGATTCTGATTTCAAATCACTATGACCTCTTGAAGTAGATGGTAGCAAAAACTGTATCCATAGATTTCTACTAGTTATGGGGGCATAATGTATGCACAGATAGAGAAAACCCTTCCGCTTCGGATCATCACCATCATCAGAACATGATAACTATTTTAATTGTTGGATGAGGTTTGGTATGATCATATAATTAACATAGACTCCAATAAGAGTATCTGAGGATTTCAACTGCAGTTCCAGACAGTTGGGCCCCTAAAGCATGAGGAAACAATACATTGCATGGTGGCTTCCATACCTGTGCTGTTTTAGTGGGCTTCCTTCTGTTGTAGATTCATTACCCCTTGGTGTTCTACCTCCCACTGAACAAAATTCTGTTGCTGTGAAAAGCATGCATGTAGGATTCCCCAGTGGCCTTACCAAACAGTCATGCATATTTGAAGCATTTATCTCTTTTTGTTTATAAAAACAGCATGGAGGAACAAGTAATCAGTCGTGCTCATCGTATGGGTGCTACTCGTCCTGTCCATGTGGAAACTTTGGCGATGCGGGGTACAATTGAAGAGCAAATGTTGCAATTTTTACAGGTCTGGTTCATCAGCCCTCCCATTTTATGAATTCATTATAGGTGTTTATCAGATAATTAGATGATGACCAATATACCCATTGATGATTTACAGCTGAACTTGTCACTATACGAATGGCAGTCTTTTGCAAAAATCACACAGATCTTGGTCTCATTACTTGTCAAGTATCAGATTCTATGCTACCTTTTTGGTCTGGACTTCTGCACTTTAAAGATGCAGCATTCTTGTTAATTTTATCACATGCACATGCACAAATGCATGCGCACACACAAAATATATGTATATAAAGCAGCAATCCTTTGTGGGTGACATTCCTCACAATAAACAATTGTTGTTTTCTGCCAAGGATCAGCTTGTGTTCTGGGTATTTTCTCCTCCAATAAACTATTGCTGTATTCATATGATTATTATTGTGTTCTATCAAGGTTCAGCTAGGAAATAGGCCTGGCAATGCATTGGGTCCAGGGCAAGATTTGAAATATTTGGGATGGGTCTTTAAAGCATTTTGGTTGAGCAAGGGCTGCCAGATATTTTTCTGGCTAGTTATTTTTACCGGAGTTTTTGTCATGACGTTGTTTTCTTTTGAACTATTTAACTTTTAATAGTAAATCTGATGCACACATTTGGTGTCCAAGAATGCTCTGGTTACCCTCAATTTGATTCAAGATGCCCAAAAAAAAGATAGATGCTTGAATATCTTTTGCCCTCATAATTTTTTCTCTGTGAAAGTATCTGATATATACTGGCTAACAGGCTGCTACGAAGAGATCTAATACAGGGGTCCAGTGCGGGCAAAATTGATGGTTTCTTGAGTCTTCATTTTCCTTTTTCATATAGCATTTTTTTCTATTCTTTGCCTTTACAAAATTTCTTGAGTAATACTCGCTAGAACAGATTTACAGTGCCTCATGTTATTTTTATGCTTGGTTCATATTCTCTATGATACCAGTATTCAGATCCTACAGGAAATACAATTGAGCCCATCGATGCTAGTTTATTTAGTTTCAGTAGCATGACAAACTCAATCACACCCACCTAGTGGAGAACGCAATTATGTACTTAGGGAAAGAATAGTTATTAGGGTTTAATTTATGTGATGTATATCTGAGATTTTGAATAAGTAATTGCTTGATTCGAGATTTGATATAGACATCAAGTGGTCAAA
Organism: Pouteria campechiana; assembly: GCA_036873735.1. Classification (NCBI taxonomy): domain Eukaryota; kingdom Viridiplantae; phylum Streptophyta; class Magnoliopsida; order Ericales; family Sapotaceae; genus Pouteria; species Pouteria campechiana. The sequence goes on along the minus strand of JAYJMB010029580.1, from coordinate 25,015 downwards.
ATATGGATCAACATGGTAGATGATTTAGGTTATTTTTTTATTTTATTTACATTTTTTAATTATAGCTGTATAAAATAAGGTTTATTTTATGCATGAGTCTATCTATATAGAGTAACTTACATTAAGATTTACAGTTCAGTTCAAATGATTGGTTATTGAATAAAAGTTCTGTTTTTCATGCTCCCTAGTTCTTCTCTTCTCAAGTTCTTCCATTCTTATTCCCTCTTCTCAAGTTCTTCATCTCTAATTTCTCGCATTCTTCAAGGGGGTCTTTTTATTTCTTCTAAAATCTTTCCTATATCATTCTATATCAGAGCCTTCTCATGCTACATAATTTGGTATTAGAGCACTTCTCTTTGACATCATTTTGTTATTATAGACAAAAGCCTTGATGGTGTTACCTGACATGACGATAAGGTTCTTTGCTTGCATCCTTGGTGGTGCAGGTTTGAGTCTCATAAACATTCTCTTAAAAAAATGAAGGTATGATTGCGTACATTTCATCCTTTTTTAACCTCGCATTGGTGAGAGCCTTATGCACTGGGTACACCCTTTTTCAGCCAAAAAACCCTTGTATCAAAATTTCCCATGTCCCACAAACCCTGCAACTACATGACTATCTTCATAACAATCCACCATCCTGTTGCACCATCCCCCACTGATCTACTGCCCAGAAGAGAAAAAAATCCTCCATTCTGCATATCAATATGTTAGTTGCCCGCCCCTTATGAATTATTTCTGATGGAATTTCCTTCGCTACCATCATATGCAATCCTTAGTCAATTCATATGCTGAGTGGTATTTGTGTCCTTCTTCTGCAAGCAGCTGCTGCCATAACAAATCACCATCCATTGCCCAGACAGAGGAGCAATCATTGTTGTCCTCTTCATTCTTGCACATTTTGCAATAGCGTCAACTTCAAGCCTCTGTTGATGTACTACCAATGTGCGTTTCCTTTCTTCTTAAGCCACAACCTAAAAAGGTACTGCATGACATTCCTGTTCATCTCCTTCAAACCTGGTGCTCATAAGCCACTGGAAGCCCATCTTCAACTATTGTTGTCATTGAATGCTGGCTTTTTCCATCTTTTTTGTGCATTTCTGGGATTAATCAGACCTCCAGCTGTACAACTAATCACCTTGGGCATCTTCTATTGATTGATTTTCTGCTCATTGTTGTGCTTCTTGGCCATGTTTTGGCTTCCATCTACCTCAAAAATGTTGTCAAGTGAAGAAGGAGAGGAAGTTGCCCTTTGGAAAAATCCAACCTTCTCATCTTTTTCGGCAAACAAGTTCTGTCGATCGTTTGAAATTATAAAAGGGTATTTTGTTTCAGAATTTCAAAAAACCTTGAGTTTTTTAAAATTTACATTATGGTCAACCTTTCACTTTTCAAACATCCGCTCAAGTTTCTAAAATTTTGAAAAAGGCCTCCCAAGTTTTAGAAACAACAAATTTTCTCTAGCACATGAAATTTATGACAGGCCCTGAGTTTTCAAATTTTTTCCAGAAGACCCATCTATGTTATGAAAGTTGCAATACAAATTCTATTTTTTGAAATAACGAAAACGTCAATGTTTTCAGAAATTACAATAAACCTCTGCTTTTCAGAAATTTCAGAATAAAATTACCATGGTAACTGATGAAGATGTGAAGAGTTATAGCATGTCAGTGGTCAAGATCAAGTTATGAAGGGGACCACATTTTTGCTACATCTTTGCTTCGAAACTTATTTACTTTATTTAGAAATTTCTTTTTCATTAAATTAATGGTTGAGATTTATCTTTCCAAATAAAGGGCTATGATGCAAGGTTGGGTCAGGGCTTTCATATAAAAGGGTTATTTTCTTGTCGTTTTTTTTTTTTTTACTTATTTGATATTTTGTTTATGGAGAAGAAAGGCTCTTCTTCTTTATTTTAGTTGATTTAATCAACTGTTTGTCTCTTCAATTTATAGATTTCTTTATTCTCTTTTCTCTTCCTACATCATTACCCAAGGCTGAAAATGCTTCTAAGGTGGATACCATGTCTAGAAGCCGGAAAGAAGGGAGAG
>JAYJMB010029569.1:0-37027 GCA_036873735.1 Pouteria campechiana | reverse complement strand
AGGCGCCTCAATAGATTACCACGAGCCCCCCCCCCCACCCCCTCTACACTTAAGCCAGTACTCCCCCTCTCACGAGGGCGATGTGGGATCTCACATTAGTCTTCCAATATTAAGAGATTTATAAAAGGAATATATTCCTTCAGAAAGTGAATTAAACAAAGTAAATCTTTCCAGGAAATTATATGTGATCATGTATTTGAAATATTTAGGATTTGAATTGGATGGCAAGAATGGGATAAGGAACTCAAGGTGGATCACAAAATTTAGCATTGGAAAAGACAAAGTTGGCAAAATTATGTCAATTCCTAATTTAATGGCTATGTAAATGTGTATTCCCCAATAATGATCTCACCCATCCAGAAGTCATATACCCTATATGACTACTGAGACTCAGTAGCACATTGTCCTGTGACGATTGCAAAATATTGTGTTTTGGATTACAAGAACAAGATTAATAGTTTGGGAAGCATAGATGCTCTGCATGGCCATCAACCTATTGTAAAGAAGCTCAGTGAAGCTCAAAGATTTCTTCACCATCATGGAAATGTCAACATCTACATGAATCCATCTTTGTTATATGATTCTTCTATTCTTTTCACAGTTGTATCATGTACAAGCCCTTCTAATTTGTATGACAACCAGAAAACGTTTTCAAGCTACAATAGAGAATGACTCCTTCATATTCAACCAAGTACTGTTATTGACATGAGTATGGATCAGACCAATTCCAAGGCTTATTGATCATCTCAGGTTGCTAGGCAATTTGGTTATATGCAATATATTTTAAGTGTTTCAAATAACTCACTCAAATTTCAGGGCAACTTGAAAAAAAGTGTATGTTGTTGGAAGTAACTATAGTAGTTTTTACACAAGCTTCTGCTTTTATTATCCTAGAACCATTAAAAAAAGTGTGCTTTCCAATTTTGGACCATTGGTTCTCAAAAGTTTTAGAGTATATCTAGGATTAAAATATAACAAGAACTTCATAGCTGTCAAAGGAAAGAGTAATGGAAACAAGAACTTCAGTAATTTGAAATTCAAAAAAAGAAAAGAAAAGAAAATAAGCATGGAAGCAAACATAAAGAGTAGCAGTTTAGAGAAAGACAACACCCTCTATGAACAAACAAATCTTTCTCTAGAAGAAAATTCCTTGATATCCTAAGCAATAGGCCATATAATGAAAAGGATACCACATATGGGGTTATGTTTTTGTAAATGTCCTAAGTGATGCCAACGATGCTAAATTGCATATGCTTGATCCATTGTTACAAGTCTGGAGTCCAAACTTGCCCTGTTGACAATCAAACCAGCCAAATTCATGTTCTTCTTCTTTGCACCCAGCCCAAAATCCCTCTCCAGATTTGAATCTCTCTCAATGCTGACAGTCTCTCAGCTTGGATGCTGCTGCCACCAACCTAAGTTCCTCCTTCAAGTCCAATTCTCTGACAAAAATTGAGGTTAAAACATTGAATTGGGGAAATTATGGCCTGTATTGTTCAACTCTTTAGTAAGGATGCAAGCTCGAAGGTGAAGAAACTCATGAAGATTATAATGGGTAAGCTCCAAGGAGCAGTCTGGCTGGCGGATTCGTGAGCATGGTTGAGAATCTGGCACAAGAGTTTCCCAATCAGAAGCTGGAAAACAATGACAGCTTTGTGAAACCTGCAATGAAGATGAAAGTACACCACCCAAGAAGTCTATGCAGGATCAGATAAGAGGGCCCTGCCTGACATGGGCATTTTGATCAATGGTTACCAAACCAACCACACATATATGGACTTCAAACCTCCAAGGAATATGCTTGTGATGCTTATGGGCTCTGAGCAATGCAATTAATATTATCACTTCTGACTGGTAGTCGGATTAGCAACCAAGAGCTTGTCCTATGAGCAAGACAGATGCTAGCTCAGCAAGGTTTACACAGCGGCCAGGCCTCTACTACAGTGATAATCATACCAAGACTCAATTGACATGCTAATTTTAGAGTGGAGAGTCAAGATCGTGATGGTGGAGTGCTCAGCTTGCTTTTCGTGGGTTATGAACAATAAGCTTAATAGATGGTAGATAACAATATGCCAAAATAGACATGATCTTGCATGTCATTTTCAATAAATATTAACATTTGTGTGGATCTTTCCAGTCTCTTTCTCATCATATGTTGTCTAATGATATTGATGATTTACAAAACAACCAAAAGAATCAATTAAGGAAATTTTCTTTCATGAATGTTTCAGCTGGCTCAATTGATCTTGTAATCATTGCTAATTTCAGCACTTGGAAGTTGCAGCCTATATCGCTTTAATTTAGCTTTTTACTAGTATGCTATAGTTAATTTATAAATTTAACATTGCTGTGAGTTTAGCCTTGTTAATATGCATAAGCATTTTACCTATCTAGATGCCAAACTACAAGAATAGACATACCTAATACATTCTTTTGGCTTGTGCTAATATATTAAACATTTTATTTCACAGATATGCTTATTACAATTGATTAATCGATTAAGGATACAAATAAAAGATGTCAACCCAAACGTGACCCAAATTTGACCCAAATTCTGAAAGGTAGGGTTAGGGTTGGGTCAACCTCAACCCAATCTGTCCTATGAATAGGATTGGGTAGGGATTTTAACAAACGGGGTTAGGGTTGGGTTGACCCCAACCCAATTTGCACCCCTAGCTGCAGCCATTCTTGCTTGATAAATTTTATTCTTGGTCAAACTTCTAATATTTTCTCATTTAAAATTCCGGCTCTTGTAGACAGAACTCGATATTATCGTCATCTGTCATTTTTGTTTGTAGTGCAACTCATAGAGATGAAAATTGTATTTCGATAGATAACACCACTTTCCATCGACAGGCCAATGCAAAAGAGGTCACTTGAGTTGCCTCAAACTGTAGTGTAGTAAGCCCAAAATGCTACTAGAAGTTTCTTATGCTAATCTCTTTCATTTTCACCAACTATCTTCTTTAGGATATTGCAAATTGTCTGGTTAAAGACTTTAATAAAACCATTTGTTGGTGCATAGTAAGTTGAAGATACATAATGTTGGAATTCATAATTGTCATGAAAGTTATCAAATTTTTTGTCTTGAAATTTACATCTGTTATCATGGGTAAACCAACGAGGAATGGAAAATTGACATACAATATTATTCTTTAGAAATTGCAAAGTTACAATGGACTTGATTTGAACCAAGGAAAGGTGAAGATAAATAGTGTCGTCAGACAGCAAATTCCCACGAGTACACAAATTGCTGGTAGGACCAATAGGATCAACAATGGAATGCGATCGATGAAGGAGATACTCCAAAGGACCTGAAGTTGCCTAATCAGAAGGAGATGACCTCAACAGCAAGTTTCAACTCTTTGCGAATGCCAAATTTGTATCAGAAATGAAGGAGGCCAATCAGAAGAGGCCAACTCTCCTACCCCTTTTCAACAATCAGACTTGCAGATGATGGTTATGTTTTCATCGCATGCTTGGAAACACAGTATAAGTTGTGAAATTTTGCAGAAGCCACAATAAGTGAAAAGAGGTTGCTACCTTGCTAAGTAAGAGAATCGTTGTGGTGATGGTGCACAGGCAAGGCATCTTAGGCATGAGACAATATAAATGCTACGGATGTCTATGCAGGCCTGTTCATGGATTAGAAACATGCTTAAAGAAAATCCAGGTATAACAGGCACTGCGATGTGTAAAAGGGCTACTGCGCAAACTTTAGTTTGGATATTTTGGAACTACTAGACTGTGTAGAATGTTGTGATGCAAATGAAGATTATGTTGATCATGTGTCCTTCACAAGGAGGTAGAGCTGGTAGACTGTGATGGTTGGATAATTAGAATTTTTTTTCTTCATGTGGACAACTGACGAAGGTTTATGATGGAAAGTGGAAAATCTGTTGTCAAGATTTAGCTCTGATACTAAATCGATGTAGCATGGGAAATCGTTGATATGATAGAAAAGGAAGTCTGTGGAAGAAAGAGATAGACCCTCTCAATAATGGAAGAAGGGAGAAAAGGATTTTGAAAAGTAGATGGAATTAAAGGAAAAACTAGAAAACATTAATGAAAGAAACACAATTCTCAATTTATCAATAATTCAGAAAACCCCAATACATGCTACCTTATATACAAAAAAAAAAAAGGAAAAAAACACCCTCTATGCAAGAAATAAAACAAACAAATAAACCATAAATCTTGTGCATTAACCATATTGCTCCTATCACATTCTCCACCAGCGGAAAAAAGTGTTCTTTGTCCTCCCAAAGTTAGTCATATTGGTTTTAAATAAGTGCATATAGCGAAGTTAAAGTCCGATGAATCTTTGAGACAATACAAGGCTTATCTTGTACTATTAGTTAATAAATCTTAGGAATGATGCAAGGATGGTCCTATAGCATTGGGAAATAAACAAAAATATGGTATTGACTACCGTGAGATCTTTGCTCCAGCTGCTAAATGATTAGAGTTCATCTTATGATTTCTCTAGCTGCCTCTCAATCTGGCCTATTTACCAATTAAATGTCAAGAACACATTTCTTCATAGTTATCTTCATAAACTTGTCTATATGAAACCTCGTCCTAGTTTACATGTCATATCTTCTATAAATTGAGAATATGTATGCTTTACTATATATATATATATATATATCACAAAGAATGAAGCTTTTCATAAATACACAAAGAAAACTATAGTGGACTGTCAATATATTCAAAATAATTGTTCTCTTATTTCAAATCAAAATTTTATAACTGTCCTCTTATTTTTCTTCCAAATGTGTCCTAAAATCTTCAATTGGCTGACATCCTCATCAAAGCCTTCACCAAAGATAGTTAGCAAACTGGTCCTTGTAAATTTGCCTGCATCAATTTGATAGGAAGTGACAGAAATATAGACTGTTATACATTACCATACCTTAAGAGCATTACAACTCTGTATAACTATAGGTTGTAACCGCCCAGCAAATGCCGTTATAACTAGCTAGCAATTGGGGCATGAATATCACTCTTAAGTCTTAACTACCAGTGACTGTTGTTACAACTAGCAATTGAGTCATGAATATTGATGTAACTACTCAGAATTTTTAAACTAGAACTGTCCTGCAATAAGGGGCACAAATGTTGTTGTAAAAAGTATAGAAGGGTGTTGAAATCCCACATTGGATACACCATTCGAGCAGCAAATTCTATCAAGTTGTTAGCAATATTGATCCCAACATGGTTTTACTCATCACAAAGGATTGGACAGAGGTTACTTAAATGGTTAACTCCTAACATGGGTGTTAAACAGTATCAAAACTTGTATTATCACAGTCAATATTTAACTAGGAACTTCATTTCCTCATAATAACTACTTTGAGATGCAACATTTTCATTAGTGGGACTATTTAATCACCTTTGTTGTCAACAGGAAAAGACTTAATTGTAAGAACTTTTAATCTAACGCATTCCATCACTTCTCCAAACTAGCTGTAATTTTAAGATCGACTATTCCCTAAACCATGCATGAATTTGCTCCCGCCATTTAGGGTCATGGCATTATCCTGTTGCATGCTACAGATATTGTACAATACTTGTCACATTGTTTCACAGGGAATTAATTATTATCCAAGAAGATAGTATTTTAGTTGTATGCTTGGTTACCTATTGCCAAAGCAGATAGTATTTTAGTCATACACTTGTTTACCTATTGCAAAGAAGATAGTAATTTAGTCATACAGGTGCTACATGTTTACCTATTGCGATATGTGGGAAATATTCCAAAGATGACTCTTAGTATTTCCAGTTCTTCAAGCAAAACATCCTGCCAACAGAAGAAAAAGCCAGAGAGAAAGAGAGAGAGAGAGAGAGAGAGAGAGAGAGAGAGAGAGAGCATGTCATTTCCCCAACCATAATGAGGATATTGCCACCAAAGCTTATCTAAACTAAACAGGGGCCATATGAAAAGTTTAAAACTACTAATTATTTGGTGCTGTACATAAACTTAAAAAATCTGAAGATAAAGATACAAGATAAATTTTCAAGTTGACATAGGGTGTGTACTGTATAGTTGCAGGGACTCGGGACAAGTAAAATGAACACCAGAGATGATGAATACATAACATGATGCACCTTAACCGTCCAGTGCACTCTCCATGCTAGGAGTTTGGTTTGAACACTACAAATCATTATGCACAAATCAAAAGGGAAAAATTGGTATGGGAACCCTATCCATGATAAGCTTTCAATTTTGTCGACAGGGGCTCTCTACTTGGGTGTATGTGCATCCTTGACATCCAATCCATTCATCAAATATGCATGTACAGGCAAGCATCTACTTTCTCCAGATTTTTAAAATGTAAGAAGCACATTTGTGATGATTACAGGATGAGTTTTTGATAAACAAACCTGATAAGCAGGCATCAAATCCCAATAAATTTCTAATAAATCTTCCAAAGTTGGGCTTTCTGGTTGCACATCAACATATGTGAACATGTAAGTAGTACGATCTGAGGGACCAGAACCAGCAGGGAATGCCTGTGAAATAATCAGTGTAGATTCAGAAAAGCCATATATCATTTCAAGCTATTAAATTATGAAGAAATTCTGATAACTTCATATATATTTTACAAAAGAAATACATCAGTATTTAAGAAAAATACCAAACCTCCTTATTAGGAAACTAACTAATATAAAAGGAATTATAAATAGAAATGGTAATATGCTACATAGAAGGAATCATAAACAGAAATGGTAATATGCTAAACAAATCTCCTAAAATTAGGAAAGAATAAAATAATTTACTTTACAATCTTCTATAATCAACACTCCCCCTCAAGCTGGTGAGTGGATGTCTTCCATTCCCAGCTTGCTAATGATGTCCTGAAACCTTGAAGTGGTGAACCCTTTGGTTAAAACATCTGCCAATTGATTCCTTGATGTTACGTGAGGAATGGTGATGAGTCCATTATCAATATTTGTTTTAATAAAGTGTTTCTCCACCTCTGCATGTTTTGTTCGATCATGTTGAACCGGCTTGTAAGCCATACTGATGGCTACTTTATTATCATAGTATAAGTTCATTGATCCACTTCCTTTAACCATTAAATCTTTCATGATTATTCTAATACAAAGAAGTTCAGAAATACTAAGAGCAATAGCACGGAATTTAACCTCTACACTTGATCTAGCCACAACATTATGTTTCTTACTCCTCCAAGTAACCAAGTTTCCTCCGATGAAAGTGCAATAGCCTGTGGTTGACCTCCTGTCTATAAGGGATCCTACATAATCAACATCAATTTAAGCTTCCACTGTTAAGTCACCTCCTTTCGAACAAAATCCTTTTTCCTACAGTTGCCTTGAGGTAATCGAAGATCCTTTGAACTGCTTGTAGATGCTCTTCCTTAGGATCATGCATAAATTGGCTAACCACACTCACAGAATAAGCAATGTCGGGCCTATAGTGTGAGAGATAAGTGAATCTCCCTACTAGTTGGTGATATTGCCCTTTATCAATAGGTATTCCCTCTTTGCTTTCTTGACTGATCCAATGATTCGGATCAATAGGCGTACTCACTGGTTTGCACTCAAAGAGTACCTGCCTTCTTGAGCAAGTCAAGAATGTACTTTTGTTGGGATAAAAATATTTCTTGTTTGGAATATGTCACCTCAATCCCAAGGAAGTATTTTAATTTATCAAGCTCTTTAATTTTAAACTCTTGAGCCAATTGTGTCCTTAGCCTTATCTTTTCTTCTTCATCACTCCCAGTAGCTATAATATCATCCACATAGATCAATAAGATTGTGATTTTTCCATTACCTGAGTGTTTTACAAACAAAGTGTGATCCCCATGACTTTCCCTAGAGCCAAACTTCACCATAGCCTAGTAAACCTACCAAAACCAAGCTCTTGGGAATTGTTTCAACCCATGTAGGGCTTTCTTCAGTTTGCACACCAAATTTAGCCCAATCTTGTTATCAAACTTTGGTGGTGGTTCCATATACATTTCTTCTTACAAATCCCCATGAAGAAATGCATTTTTTACATCATATTGCTGAATTTTCCATTTAATATTAACCGCTAAAGATAAGAGAATTCTCAACGTGCTCATTTTTGCCACCCGGTGCAGGTCTATTGGTAGTCCACCCTAGTGTTCATATTATTGATAAATATCAATTTCTTGGTGGCTAGGAAAAAAGACATTATCATTTTTATCAGAGGTAATATAATTCTTCTAGGAAATTTATCAGAAAAATAGAAAAAAATTAAAAAAATAGGAAAATTTTGAGATATTTTCAATGAAACTTTATAATAAATTATAATAAATATAAACACACAATTTGAAAAAAAATCAGGGCCTACATTAATATAGCTATGAATTAACACAGTGTCATAGCCCATATAAATTAAATAATTATTTATTTAAAAAATAATTAATTTAAAATATAAAAAATCAACAGAAAAATTATTTTCATAGAATCCATACACATCCGTGCTTGAAATAACTAATTATATTGCATTTTTCATGACCCACATAGTGATTTTTAAAAGAAATAACGTTTTAGGGTTTTTCCCCAAGAATCATAATTTTAAAATAATAATAATAATATTTTTTGCTTGAAATCAATGTTTTTCAAAAAATTTAATGTTTAATTTCCATTTTTATATATAAACAATGGCTAATTTGGGAGAATCAAACGATTTTGGGATTTTTCCAAAATCGCGTGTTCATCCTCAATCTGCCTAAATCTAACAGATTTTATTATTTAAAACTTTAAACGTGTTTTGATCAACACCATAATGCATTACATATTGCAATCATATGATTTCGAACAAAAAAAACATGAAAAATAATGAAAAAATCTCATTTTCATAGCATGACAGTGTTCGCATGTCCGGGAGCAAAAATGAGATTTTGATCCTCAAAACGGAGTTTTTCTCCCACTAAATACCATATAGATTTTTCGTTTGTGATGATAAAACGCAGCAGAGGGGTTTTGGAGAAGGAAAATCGGTTTAGTGGGGGTTCCGAGACTTCACAACTTCCAAATGTCCTCCCACACTTACTGATATTATCGGCAATTTTTCGCGACAAAATGAGTTTTTATCGATAAATAAAAAATGTTATCGATAAATTGTATGATATTATCGATATGCATGGTAAAATACAAATAATGTCGTTTTTCAGCTGTGATTTTTATTGAAGAGGGACCAAATCAATTTTATCGACGATATTAAAAACACTAGTCCACCCCATAAGTCTGTGTATAGCTTTTTCTAACTAACCTTGTCTTGTACCTTTCAATCATTCCATTAGCCTTGAATTTAATAGTATAGACCCATTTGCAGTCAATTGCTCTTCTCCCCTTTAGACGCTTAACTACCTCCCAAGTCTCATTTTTTTCAAGACTCTCATCTCCTCCTCCATGGCACATATCCAATTCCTATCTTGTAAAGCATCATATATTGTTTTGAGTACTTCAATTGAGTTTAAGGTGGAGAGAACTTTTATGTTGAGGGATAGTCTATGTGAGGAGATGAAGTTTGATATGGGATGTTGGTTACACTTTTGTATTCCTTTTCTCAAGGCAACGGGAAGGTTAAGATCACAGATTGGGTGGTCATCACAAGAAACAACACTATTAGTTTTAGACAAAGGCAAATTCAAAGTGCTTTCATCACCTGTACTCGGTGTCAACTCTTCAACTTGCTTTGATACTTGTGAAGATCTTATTGTTCTTAAATACTGTTGCAGCAGTTTCAACAAAAGGAAAGGGTTATTTTAATTCTGGTTTTCTGATGTGGGATGGACAATTTCGGTATAGCCTCATTATCATTCACAACAACATCATTGGCAATGATACGTTTGGCCTGATTAGTGAAATTTTGTGAGGTCAAGAATGATGGACATGATGGACACGTATCTAGAAAGGGTATTGAACCTAAGCACACATCTTCTCTAAACTGCTCCCCTTGAAGATGAGTGGGAGGGGATTTGTAGAAAGGTTTAGACTAATGGAATGTGACATCTAGAGACAACTGTTTTCCTACTAGAAGGATCATAGCACTTGTAACCTTTTTGAGTGGAAGAATATCCAATAAAAATGCATCGTTTTGGTTGGGAATCTAATTTGGATCTTTGATTTTTATGGATATACACGAAAGCAACATAACCAAACACTCTCAGAGACAAGCTGCGAATAGAAACGACATCTGAAAAGTGTTTGGACAAGTTGTTTATTGAGCTATGATTTTCTAGAATCCTAGATGGAAGATGAATAATGAGATAAGTACCAGGGAGAATTGCTTTCCCCCCATAAAAATTTTGGAGTAGTGGATTAAAATAAAAGGGCACGAATGACTTCTAGGAGATGTCGATTTTTCCTTTCTGTCACTCAATTTTGTTGGGGTGTTACAACCCATAAGGAATCATGAATAATACCCTCCTTTTTGAATAAAGAAGAAAGATTCTGATTAAAATAATCTTTTGCATTATCTGATCGAAGTCTTTCTATCTTTTCTCCAAAATGTGTCAAAATCATTTTTTGAAATTGGAGAAGTAATAAACCGATTTCAAATTTATCTTTAATTAAAAAAATACTAGTACAAGTGAAGTCATCAATAAACATGACAAACCATCTTGACACATGAATATTAGGAATTTTTTAAGGCCCCCAAATATCAATATGTAATAAAGAAAAAGGTTTGATACATTTTATTGATTTTATCAGAAACAAAGTACGATAATGTTTTGCAAGTTGACAAACTTCACACTAGAAATCTAAAACATTTACTTCCTTGAATAAAGAAGGAAACATGTGTTTTAGTAGAAAGAAAGGTGGATGGTTGAGTCAAAGGTGGTATGCCCATATAGCAGTCTTATTTGATGCAACTAAAAGGGCTTAAGAAGTATTGGATTGGTTTCCCTTTATTTGGCCTCCATATAGGCCTTCAAGGTAGTACAATCCATCATGCTCTCTAGCAAATATAATCATCTTCCCCGAGGTTCGATCCTGAAAGATATAATGTGAATTAAAAAAGATTACTTTGCAATGAAGATCTTTAGTAATTTTGTGAATGAAAAATTCGGTTGGTTGACAGTTTTGGTATATGCAGAACATTTTTAAGGGATACGGAAAGAGTAATACAAAGACTGTCTTGTCCAGCAATATTAGTAGGAGAGCTATCAGCCACAACAATGTTTTGACTTCCTCATATAGGTTTATATAAATCAAAGAAGGTGACATTGTGGGCCATATGTTTGGTTGCCCCAGAATCTATAATCCATCTACTCAATTGCTCAGTATATGTTGGGGATGCTTTAAAAGAATCAGTTACAAGACACATACCATTTTTAGAAAGAGAACAAGAACCTGATTGGTCTATTGAGTCAAGGAAACGTCTCAAGCATCCTACGTCTCGTTTGTTGAATTTTATAAAATTTTCCTTCTCCCTTTTTGTAGCTTCAGTTGTTGTTTCTTCTTGTTGGCTATGTTAGTTTAACTTTGGGCTTGACCTTTGTATCCTCCAGTCCTTCCAAAACTTGTGCCTTACCATGCAGCTTGAAACAATTCTCACACATGTGAAACGGCTTGTTGCATTAAGTACACCATAGACCATCTTTATTCGATAATTTCTTTGATTCAATAGTCTGTGAATTTTCTGTCAATCCCCTTATTTCCTCCTTCTTTAGGTTTGTGAAAGACCAATTCTGAGGCCTCTTGTGTATGAGGTTCCAACTACCAACATAACACATCGTCGACTTTCCTCAGCACAAACAATTGAAAATTTCTCACGAAGATTTGGTATAGGATTCCTACCAAGAATCTGAATGCTAATCTAGTCATATTTTGTATTCAGTCCAACTAGGAATTCAAATACTCAATCATTCTCAAGGAGTTCCTGAACTTATTGAATGTCCTGGCTCTAGTTCAATTGCAGATCACGGTTGTGATCAATTTGCAGTCATAATCCTGTCATCCGATTGTAATAATCTATAACAGGCATTCTCCCTTGCTTTGTCGAGCTCACTTGGAGCTTTAACTCATAAATTAAAGCAGCATCCTTCTTTTTGGAGTAGGTTTGTTGCAAATTTTCCCATATTGCTTTTGCTATGCTAAGGAACAATAGATTCCTACTAGCCTCTGTTGTCATTGAATTCCATAGCCATGACATGATTATTGAGTCTTCCACATCCCATACTTTGAATCTTGGATCCTCGTGTTTTGGAGCTGCATCAGTGAGATGACCCATCTTTCCACACCCCTTGAGAAAAGTGCAAACTACTTAACTCCATTGTAGATAGTTAATTCTATTAAGGCGATAGAGTGGATTCATATTTTAAAAATCATTCCCAACTCCTATTGTGGGAAAGTCTGTTGATGTTGATGCAGTCCCACAATAAATTTTAGTAGTTGGAGAATTAGGGGTTGACATATTTCAAAGCGGGAGGAAAGTGAGAAGGAAAAAAGTTCTGCAATGAAGGCAAAATTGTAAGAATATAATCGGTGATTAATGTTAGAAAGAAAAAGCCTTAGGAAAGTTCCTAAGGGCTCTAATACCATGAAGAAATTCCAATAACTTCATATATATTTTATAGAAGAATTACATTAGTATTTAAGAAGAATACCAAGCCTCCTTATTAGGAAACTAACTAATATAAAAGGAATCATAAACAGAATTGGTAATATGTTACATAAAAGGAGTCATAAGCAGAATTGGTAATACACTAAACAAATCTCCTAAAATTAGGGAAGAATAAAATAATTTATTCTACAATCTTCTGCAATCAACAAATTATATTCTTACATTAATAATATTATGAACACAAAGGTCCAATTACAATTGTTTTTTATATTTTCTTCAATTTCAGCAAAAAAATGGTTTTGAATTCATTTTAACTAGACTTGAACTTTCCAAGGAGATAAACAAACAAGATCGTAGTGTGACCCATGAGAATTGATTTGCTAGATATCTTTCCATCTCTAATTTCTATGCAGTTTTGTAGATTACATTAAAAGAAGGAATGAATTTATAACAATTGAAGGTTAAGGCCAAAAAAACTTGGGTAGAGGTTATTAGGAAAAGTTTGACAAAGCTTGGACTTAATGAGAACATATCCCAAGACTGAAAAAATGGTGTAACAGAATCCATTTAGCTAATCCCACATAAATGGGAAACAACTTTTGATGCTGTGACACAAATGCTTTAGGATTTTTCTCTACCTATCCATTTTTTAAAAAATGGGGTAATATCGTATTAGAGTTTCATTAAGTTGATCATTAAAATGTAATTTCTGATTTCCCTACTCCTTTCTAATTCTAGCTCACTTTCTGAAATTTCTCTATTTTTCTCTCCATTCTTCTGTGCTTATCCCCCTTATCCCCCTAAGAAGATCATCTTTTTTCTAATCTCTTCCTAACTTATTCTAGGTCAGCAAGGTTACATCTTTCGACAACATATCTTTCTTTGTTCATCTCCTTTACTCTCTAAATCCTAACACAATACTCTGTGAATGTTGCATTTTGATAGGGACATTTGGTCACTTTTGGTTATCTATCATTTGAGTGAATAATAGCAACATTAAAGTGGTGTCCAATAGTCTTTTTCCTCCTTCCCTATATCTCATCTATCTTTTCCATTTTTTTCCTATTGCTAAAAGTGCCTGCTATGATATTTATAATGGGCATCAGAACCAATTAATTATGTGCTAGGATAACACAAGATACTGATTATATTCATGAAAGAAACTCCCCAATAAGCCATCTTTGTTATTATAGTTTAATAAATGCGACTGATATCTAGTGGAATTCCACAATATCTTAAACAATAGACAATGATCATTGTTACAAAATGCGATCTAGTCAGAGCCAATGGCATATGCCTTACCATCTCAATAAGATGTAGTGCAGAAGTATTGGATGATATTTCATCCAATACAATTGGTAGTTATACACTTCTAACACAAACTGATGGTATCCTAGAAGCAGACAACTAATCGTGTCTTGAACTAATCTCACCCCTTGATGTACGATTGAGATTAAATTTGTGATCAAAATGTCCAAGGGTTCATACATGCCCTTTTGGATTCCAGATCTGAATGTTTTATGAAATCAAAATGTTCATCACACATAAAGAATATGCGTTGGCATTTTAAGCTCTAAATGTGCTCTCAGTGTTGCACGGACCTAAATGCAGCATAGTTCCCATCTACAGTTTTACTCATAGTTGTTAATGATCCACGCCTAGGCTCAAGGTGCACTCACGCACACCTCCAGAGCCTTGATAAGGGCCAGGTGAGGCCCTTCACTAGAGTGCATGCCTTATGCGCCTTTTCCTAAGGCACCAAGCATGCACTTGATGCACTCGGTTGAACTTGCCCAAAAATATATAAAAAAAGCTTTCAGCATTTAATTCTAACTTTTTCGATTTCTTCTCTTTCTCTTGACTCAACCAAAGTTGATGCCCTCCATCCACTATATTTTTTTAATTATAATATCTATGCATTAATTTTTTTTAGCAAAGTTTCTTGTTGTCGTTTTTCAACTATAGCCCTTTTAAGTGATCTTGATCCATAATTTTAAATATTGAATATTAGATCAATAAAATTTGAAGTAGTAATTACTCTTAATGATTATGATGTAGAATTATATTTAATATTTAAATAATCTTACTATTTTATTCTTATAATATACAAATACTATTAAATTTATTTAGTTTTACTGAGAAAATGTGCACCTCACTTCACTCGGGTGCTCAACTTGCCCATGTGCCTAGAGCCTAGGCTCCATAAGCCCTTCGGACCTTGGTATGCCTTGCACCTTAAACAACTATGGTTGTTCCCAAGGTGTTACAGGCACAATGGGCACATTCAATGAGGCATGTGAAGGTATCACAGGCCACCACATGAAGTGCAGAAGGCATTTCTGAGCACCTAATCCGACAATTTCAATGATTTTTGTTGTCTGCCAATTGAAGGCCAAAGACTGCAAGCAAAAGCTGATTTTCAATTTCATCTCCGTTGATGATATTTGCCGCAGCAATTTTTATGCTTAGTACAGGGTATGATAGAGTGAGCTCTGTGACTTGAGCACCTGTGGAAGTGGCCACTACAGTTGTTATAGTTATATCACCACTTAAACAAGGAATTTGCAGATAAAAGCTGGTATGGCTTTAATCTACAAATCATAGTAAGCATGCAACAAACCATTTGACAATAATTTTTGTGAATTTCACCAAGCAATTTCCCTTCATAAACAATTTTGCATTTGAAAACGAAGAAACCTACCTCCCAGAAACATTGTAATTCTGAATCTCCAATCCTCTTCAATGATGAATTACTGAAAATGACATCACTAGTTACATTCTCCTTGAACCCACGAGAACAAGAACCAACAACAAGGCAAACTCCATCAGGTTTTGCTCCAGATCTTATCTACATGAAAACCAGTAGAAATGTTCAGATAATCAAAAAAATGTCTATATTCAAAGGAAACAGATTGAAATAGGATATAAATAAATGCAAAGCTGATTGCAAATCTTTTATTATGTATATCACAGGAACTTAGCATTAAAAAAATGGTTATCACAAGACTCACAACTACAATTCAGATTTTTAAGAAAAAGAATTTGCACTAGAAAAAATTCTAAAGCATTGAAGAAAATCTGAAAAGACTGATGCCATCAAGTGCAAAGGAAAAAAGAATTTAGCTACAGACAATAAATTTCAAGGCATGACTAAATACGAATGTAACCGAGAAAGGTCATGCTCACATTATGATTATAAAGATATCTTTATGTAGTGGGTTAATTAACATAGTCATGTCTCAAAAGACTAACCTGTTTAACCACAGGAGAGAAATTGCCCATGGCGTCAATGACAAGCAGTGCAGATAGAGATTTCCCATCAGTTAGCTGCAAAACCTGAGAAAACCAAGGGATGTCACCCATAAGAAACAATATAATGTATGGATAGAAATTGCACCTAAATTCATGATTGTAAGTCAATGTGTTTAATGCAAACTAGAAATTGTGCCTAAATTCATGATCGCAAGTCAAAATGTTTAATGCAAACTAGAAATTGAACCTAAATTTATGATTGTAAGTCAAAATGTTCAATGCAAACAAATCAAAATACAATTTTCTCAAGCTAAGAATGAATAGATACATGAAACAAGCATAATGAAAACCCAAATCATCCATAAATAGATCCCAAATTTACATGAAAAATGCTCCAGTACAGAGAGAAAAATCACAGGGGAAATCAACAACAAAATGCACTATCAAATAAATGAATACAACATCCTATTTTCAAGTTTCTAACCAAACATGACACCAATTACTATGTGGAACAATACAAGGATTTACCACTTTAACTACAGCTTTTTACCACTAAAAAACCTAAGTAGAATGATTTTCTATACTAAAAAAAAATGTTTACCCAACTTCCTGAAGGAAACCTACAAATTGTTGCCTTTGCTATATACTTGTTGATCTCCATTTGGAGCACCTTTCTTTCTCAACTTCCCTTCATCAAGACATTCTTGGCTGCCAGAGAAGGGAAAAAAAGAAAAGAAGAAAGGAAAAAGAATCCTTTTCATCTTTAAGGCATTACTATTTAAGCCAGCTAGGCTTCACAACAAAAAAAGCACATAAACTGATGGGACAAGACTCCACATGGGTCCACATGCAAAATTCTTTTCGATGCAAATCTTCTTGATGATCTTTAAGGATGACATGATTATTTTTAATTAAAAAACATTCTAAAATTCTATTCGTATTTGAAATATTTATTAACAAAGATGTACACAATTTGGCAAATCTATTTGAGTCTTGCATTCAAATAATGCTTTTGAATGTATTAAAGGTTTTTTAGTATCATTTCTACATTTTGTAGTGTTATTCATGAAACTTCTTGCTTATATATACTGAAGAAAAATGGGTAGCTGATTGGAAAATAAACATTTGCTGGAAGTGGTTCAAACCAATGCTTGCAATTTTTAAATTTTCAGGCAAAATATTGCAGAAAATTTTGTTTCAAGATCCTAGCGAAATGTCCTGGCTAGGGAAAGAAGGAAAATGTAGTTTAGGAGAAAATTTTGAGATTTAGTAAAAATTTCGCTAAAATTTCATTGGAACAAGAATTTCTCGTAAAAAATTTAGAAAGAATTTGGAACGCATATAGAAAAGCCTTAAAGCTAAAAGAAACCTAGCTTCCATAATTTAAAACCCACCCTTACCTTCCTAAAACCCATTTTCGAAACCCCCTTTTATCATTTTTCACAAAAAAACTACATTTGAGACCAAGAGTAGGGATTCGGAAATCCACACAAGGTTATCAATGTCCACTCTAATTGACTCCTAACCTAAATTGATTTTTTCCTTTCAAAATAGACAATGGAGTTTTCGAAACCCACTTTCGAAAGGATTTATGCTGTTTCGGGGTCTTAAAATCCATCGAGAGAGGAGCATTCTACCTCTATAATGTCGACAACATTCTCTGCACAATGTTTTTCTAATTTTAAGCCTTCAAATCCAACCCCCTTGCTTCGAAATCGAGTTTGAAGGAGTTGAAATCCTTCTTCGAGTGGATTGTAGCTAAAATCGGAGCCCAAATTTTACCGCAACTTGCTGTTCTTGGGAAGAACAAAGTCCATAACATCCATGGCAGCCATTTTTGAGATTTTTTTACCCATTTGCAGCTTAATCTTGCTTCAGTTTCCATTCAGAGAATTCGTTTTCTTCAATCCAGCAATATACAATGATGTATATTGCTGTTCAATCCAACGCTACTAAGTGAAAGACATTTATAATTATAGTTAGAAATTCATACACGAATTTTTTAGGTGTATAAAAGAATGATATTTCTTGTAGAAATTATTTTATGTAACTAGTTTTAATTATTACATAATTGTTTGAGCTAAATCTTTCCTTCAGAAGCATTCAATATAAGAATTCTACTTTATCGGTGTTTGTGTCATTGGTATGTCTTCTTTACTTCTTATATGTTGACATTTAAAGTGATGTTTTTTATTCTAAATGTGCAATTAGATTTATCATAATTTATCAAGAAGTTTCATGGAAAAATTCTTAAAATTTACCCATTTTTATGTTGTTTTATATTTTAGCAAAATAGTTTGGCAAAATTATCCATACTTTCTCCAAAATTAGCGAAATTTTCTTTTTTTAAGCTTAGCAAAATTTCCCCTCTTAGCAAAATTGCCAGCACTGGCTCAAACCATGACGGGTTACTAAATTTTTTTAGAGTAATGCAATTTTAGCCACTTGATATCTAAGAACCTATTTAATTATCTGTTTTGAATAATCAGTTTCCTTATTCAAGTCTCTATCCAGATCATCCATAGTTTCATAGTCCTCCCAACGTTTTAGGTGTGTTTGGGTTGTGTTGTTTTAACTCCAAAGCTCCAATACCATTTCAAAATTTTAGAAAGGAGAGGTACAAAAACAAAATAAAGTTGAGAAACTAAACACCCAGAGAGAGAGAGAGAGAACTCCTTAGGGTTACTCCCTTCTTTATATAATAACATGTTTTAAAAATATTGTATAATGACCCACATAACCCAAGACAAGAACATTATGAAGTTATTTATCATATTGTGAGATATCTCAAGAAATCTTCAGGGATGGGATTATGCTTCAAAAAGTTTTTGATAAAGTTGCATTTTCTCGTGCTGATTCAGTAGGAGATCATATATACAGAAGATTGATTTCAAGTTATTGCACTTTTGTTGGAGGCATTGATTATTTGAGTAAAAAGCAAATTGTTGCGACCAGATCATCTTAAAGCACAGTCTAGGGCCATGGTTTACACAACATATGAAATGATGTGAGTGAAATTCCTTTTGCAAGAAAGGGGACCTTGCATAACAAGTCAGTGAAAATATTTTTGCTACAACCCGGTAGTCATGTACAATGTCAATAACTATATTTTCCATGAAAGAACAAAGCATGTAGAAGTTTATTCTCACTTTATCAGAAACATGGTGAAGAGAAAACAAAATGTTCCTATGTATGTTAATTCCATTGATCCAATAGGATACTAAAGTGCTAGGTCAAGGACACCTATCTGAACTTTGTAAAATCTAGGCATGATTGAAATCTATGCTCCACTTGGATGGGGAGAATTGAGTTGTAGTAAGTTAAAACATTAAAGCTATTGTATAATATTTTACAAGCAGATTATTATATAAAGGAGTACCCTAACAGGCTCTCTGTGAGCTTTCAGTTTCTCAACATTCTTCTCTCTTTGCTTATCTTCTATTTTCTAAAATCTTGACAAGGAGGCTAATATGTTACTCACAATTGATCATAGGAATTTCGTAACGGGTTTGAGAAATCATTTGCACATTGGCAAAATAATCTATTTACCATATTCTTATGCAGAAATTGAGTTACAAGATTGAATAGTTGTTTGAGTTACAACTCGAGTTTCCTAATAAGTCAATCCTTACCCAATCTATCTCTGTTGAGTCTAAGTCCATTCCGGTTGAGTCAGTTCTTGAAGTTGAACCCATTTCTACTGTTGAGTCCAAAGTGTTAAGCCAACCCCCTTAACTAGCTTATTTTGATGATGAACATTATGTAATAGCCAAGTTTTGATTATGAGCAAACAAATGAGTGAAAAATTTGAATACTAACAAGTTATTTTCCAAAGTGTTGCAAAAACAAATTGATAAAATACAAAAACACAGTAAGGAAATAAGAAATCGGTAATTTGTCATGCAAAACAGATAAGAAGCCTAAACAAATCACTCTCCAAATTTTAGAGGAAGAAAACTAGGGGTGTAAATTGGATAACTTGAGTAAACTCAACTCTAACCCTATTTGTAAAACACCGACTTAGTTCTAACCCCAACCCTATTTGTAAAACCCCAACCTTAAGTAAATCAGGTTGAAATCAGGTTGAATTCAGATTGCTACATATATTAAAGGATAAATGTTAATATGTTATACTATAAGACTTGTGTATCCTATTTAAATGGGAAATAAAATATTTAATCAAGTCTACCCTTTTCACAATTAAACATACTTTTCTTATAATGTTTCTTAGCCATTATTGTGAACATTAAAGTAAATATCCTTGTCTAACAGATGCTTCAGTCGAAAAATCAAATAATGGAGAGAGAGACTTTGGCAAGGTCAAACAATGTGCTAACATTTATCTTATCCATGAAAAAAATTAAAAATATCATTTATTATTTGATATAAAAGTAATGAAAATTTTATTTCGCTATTTGATATGAAAGTCAGAGCAATAAAGCAATCAAGTGGACAAATAAAATAAAAATGTCAAACTAGATCTTTCGACAGTTGAAATTATTTTGAAATATAAGAGCGTGCATACATATACAATCTAACTCATTATAAGTCAATTTAGGCGCTAGATAAATAAAAATATAAGGTTTATCTACTATGATGATTTTTACGGTGAACCAACCACTTCTTTGATTTATCTTTCTATGGCCTATTTTATCATTTTATTAAATGACGTTTGTACTATTTCCAACTGATTATATTACTAGGGTTGGTTTCCAGTTGAGGCTCAATCAAGGGTGAGAAGAGTTACACGCACTGAACTGAAATCGATTGTTTCTAGAAATGAATTTCTGGGCATCGACGAGGCAAGAGGGATGTGGTCAACATTCATTAATGAAATTCGATCTATTCAAATGTAGATGAATACAATTGCGATAAGATACATTTTAAGTGTAATACGATACTAAATTTTTATTGCAAATTTAATTATTTTTATAAACTACAAAATCTTAAAATCTCTTCCATATCAAAATTTCTAATGTACGTCCAAAATTATAATCTCATTATTTTAATTTACTTTACAAAAGTAATCAATGCAACTAATTTCATTACTAAATATAAATATATATATATATATTATATGGAGAGAGAGAGAGAAGTATAAACGCACACCACACATGAAGATTACATCAACAATAGCTTTCAATTGTTTTTTACCTAAACCACTGGGGAGGATGATTTTGTTCCTTCGGGAATTCCCAATTCGAGCCCTACCCCACCAGGAGAGTTTCTTCCGCAAATTTAGGCGAATAAATTTCTAGATTTAATATCAAGCGCTCGAAGCTTCGTAGGTAAGTCGGTGTATGAAATAAGATAGGAGGCATTTGCGTGTGTACACAAGCAACAATCTTCCCCCAAAGCATCAAATGACAGCAACACCTGCTTTTAAAAAATGCGTGCGATGGCGGTGCGTGTGGGTTTTTTGTTAGCTTGCGTTATCAACTAATTTCAGGAAACTAATGAGGAAAGCAAAATGATGGACCAATGCCATCATTGGTGGCATGGGTTTATGTGGATGCAAGCAGAGCCGCTGTGTAGGGCGAAGCAGCAACAGTCTGCGTTGCTAGAGAAGATGGAGAAGGCGGAAGCCTCGATTTTCAAATGGAGAAGGGAAAGGCCAAAGGGGTTTGTGGCAACATGCACAGGAGCTATGGTGCTGTGCAAGTGGAGCGGAGGGCCGAGGGCTGTTGTGACTACGTAGCTGTGCATGCCGTGAATGACAAGGTTAGGCATTTGGGCAATTAGGGGTAGCGTGAGGAGCAGACAACAGAGGCCAGAGGGTTGAGTTGTTAGATGCACCTCAATGATCAGGGTAGACTCAGGCAAGGGCCCAACCGTTATGGTTTTTTTTCATTTATATGCAGAAATTGGGTCGGGTTAAACCAGATTTTCATAACCCCATTTAAGAAAAAGCCAACCCAAACCAATCCATTTTTAGGTTGGGTCAGTTGGGTTCGGGTTTAACCTAAACTGATTTACACCCCTAAAGTAAACTAAGTAGATGCTCAGAAATTACAAGTTCTGAACTTCAAAAGAAGGTTCAAAGGCTTAAACTCAACGCTAAATACACGTTAAAAGAATTCAAAAGACATTTTAGAAGATTCTAAGGACTTTAGAGGATGTTTCAGAGGTTGCATAAAGTAAAGATTAAAGTCTAAAGACTTCGAAGGCAACTTTAGAGGAAAGGTCAAAGATTTGAAGATTATTTCTGAAGTGTAGAACAAGTTTGAAATTTTCGAAGGACAAGTTCAGAGGAAGGAATCCAAGTTTCAGAAGTTTGAAAGATAATGATCTGGAACTTAGCTCCGAACATGGAAAACTTTCAGAGGATCTTTTAGAGGAAAGAGTTCAGCTTTATAAGTCTGTAAAGCAAGTCATTAATTGTAGTTGAAGTTGTTAGCGTTCAGAAGAACTTTCAAAGGTTGGAAATCGACCTTCAAAGGTTTTAATAGCCTTGCTAGAACGTATTTCGCCTACCAAGCAGAGTTCAAAAGTTTGAACAGAAACTTCAAAGTTCTTAGATTTCATGCAACAATGGTAACTGACAAAGTTACCTGCCCTTCAGAGATCTGACGTGCATTCGCTGGAAATGTTTGTTTGAGTGCATAAAACATAATCTAAACGGTCCAAAACTTTCAAAAAATGTTGCATCGGCTAAGACAACTTCCAGAGCATATAAATAAAGAATCAAATTTCTAGAACAAGTTTGTTGTCGAATTAAAAAGAGCAATTACAAAGCATTCAAGTTTTCTTCCAAGTTTAAACTCCCATAGCGCAGAACTCTGAATCGGCATTCAAAGCCCAATCATAATCGAACTTTAAGGAGTTTGAAATTCTTGCTTTTATTGTGAAATCATTCATTTATTTGTTTTTGAATTCTGTACACATTTACCTAAGTAAGAGGCATTCTTAATTGTACAAGTCATTACTGATATCATTTTTGCAAATAAGGGGCTTGCAATTTTTTGTGTATTGAATTCAGCAAGTAGTAAAGACTTGCTGTAACCATAAGAGTAGTTTATGAGCTTTAGAAAACGAATTGGTATCTGTTTGACAAGTGCTAGTAGAACTTGAGTGCAGTAAAAAAGACTGACTCAAAGAAGTGGAGTAGGAACCCTGCTTGGGCCGAACCACTATAAAACAAACTATCTTCTATTCTGTTTGATCTTTTCATATTCTGTTTGCACAAAGAATTTTTATTTGGCCAAAGTTCCCTCTTGAGCTAAGGGACCAACATGAAGTAATTGTTGAGTCACCCAAGTCTCAGGGAATGGTGAAAGAGAAAGGAACTCAAGAGACTACTAGACCATTGCAAGTCTACTCTAGGAGAAAGTGTCAATCTGTTGAGCTATGCAATTCCAATCCCCGACTCAAGCCATCGTTCAACCATCTGAAACCACCTCACAGCCATCTAATTCCATTGAACCGACCAATGAAATTGAGGAACAAAGTGACTATGACCTACCGGTTGCGCTTAGAAAAGGAATAAGCACCTGCACAAAACATCTTTTATATCTTTTCATGTCATATAAAAACTTATCCCAAAACCATAGAACCTTTATTAGTAACCTCCATACGATTCTCATTCTGAGAAATCTATTTAAGGCATTAGGAAACAAGGAGTGGGAGAATGCTATGAGGCAGGAAATGGAACCATTGGAGAAAAACAAGACATGAGAGTTGGTCAATTTGCCAAAAGGAAAAAGGTTGGTAGGTTACAAATGGGTCTTCACCGTGAAATATAAGTTCGATGGTACCTTGAAAAGGTATAGGGCGAGATTGGTGGACAAAGGATATACTCAAACCTATGGCATAGGTTACCTTGAGATATTTGCTCTAGTTGTGAAAATGAACACAGTGCGAATTCTTTGTTGTAAGATAGGACACGGTTATAGGAAACCGTAGTTCTTTTTCTTTTTGGATTACTTGAGTTGTACATATCAGTTAGTTGGGATTATTTGAGCTATACATCAGTTAGGGTAGTTTCCTAATTTGGTGTAATTAGTTTCCTTCTTTTACTGATATATTACATATTATATTAAGGCACTTGTATATGATATGTATGAAGGAAGAAGTTTTATTATTTTCTCTGCTTTTGTCATGGTATCAGAGCTTTAGGCGGCTCTTTCCTAGATATTTTTCCCCTTCTTCTTCAACATTTCTCTTGTTCAAACTCTCAGTTTGTATCCAAGCTTTTGTTCATTCCTTATTTCACCCTCCATCTTTCCCTTGAATCAAACCTAATAACCATGTCAGAATCTACCAAAACTAGCCCTATCCAGTAGATACCTTCAACAAAAAATCCTGTTGTTTGACAGAAGAGTTACAAAATATACCAACTGCATACCGGCTGAATGGGAAGAATTATTTAAAGTGGTAGCAGCTGGTCCGCACTTTTTTGAAGGGAAGAGGTAAACTGAGTCATTTATTGGGCACAGGGCCTAAGAAAGGAGATCCAAAATTGGATGCTTGGGATGAACAAGATTCGATGGTGATGTCGTGGCTATGGAATTCAATGCTCCCAGAAATCAGTGATACGTGTATATTTCCTAGTACAAACAAGGAAATATGGGATGCCGTGGAACAAACCTATTCCAAGGTTAATGATGCTACACAAATCTATGAGATTAAGAAGATTTCCGCAACGAAACAATGTTCACAATTTGTTACCGTATACTCTATCCTTTTGGAGGGATTATGGCAGGAGATGGATCATTACCAATGTATCCAAATGAGTTGTAGTCAAGATGCAGCAATGCTTAAGATGTTCGTTGAAAAGATCGTATGTATGATTTTATTGCAGGTCTTAGTGTGGAGTCTGATGCCATGAGGGTGCAGATTTTGAGAAAAAAGAATCTGCCATCCTTGAATGAGACTATTTCCATAATTTGTGAAGAAGGAAGAAGAAGTGTGATGCTTGAAACACATATTGGAGATAACTCTGCCCTAGTGACTAAAGCCGTGAGTTTAAAGGAAACTAGTCCAGTAAAACCTATTGAAGGGTCTAGTAAGCAAACAGATATACGGGTACCTGACTTCATTTTCATGACACCCTAAATTTACTCTCTTCCCACCCTAAATTCACTCTCTTCCCACACCTCGCCAGTAGCAGCCATTTACGAGCATTCTTCCCACACCTTCCTCGTAGTACTTCCCCGGCAAAGACGGCATCGTATGCAAAGAACCTTTCCAAAAGATCCCTTTCGAATATTCCAACAGTTTATGCATTCCAAAAAACTTCTAAAAATTTAGCAACGTATGCAAAAAACCTTGCTTCCAAAAATAACTCAGATGATTACAATTGCTGATCATTATTACTGATGATAGTTTGAACAGCAACATCTGACAAATGGAAGAACAGCTAAATTTTGGATGCACTGAAGATCGAGCAGAAATTTGAATTCTTGCTTCAGAGTTCTCTGAAGCTTGCTTCGGAGTAAATAAGTGAACTTTAGAGTAAATAAGTGAACTTCAGACTGAATAAGTGTTGCTTCAGAGTTCTTTATTTTGCTTTGGAGAACTCTGAAATGAACTTTGGAGTTCTTTATTCTACTTCAGACAACTTCGAAGTGAACTTCGGAGTTCTTTATTCTGCTTCGGAGAACTTTATGTTCCGAAGCAATTTTAGTAAACTTATCATAACTTTCTCATACGAATTCTAAATTGAGTAATTTTTGTTAGGTTAGATAGATAATTTCAAGATTTACAACTTTCATGATACTCACTTTTCTTGATTCTGCTTGGATTTTCAGTCATGGGCGCTCAAAGTATCGCCTTTTATTTTCATCCAAAATTGATGTTTCGGAGATCTTTGGAGAGAGTTGCACTATTTTAGATGTAAATCATATAAACTCAAAATTACACTATTCTTTTTGCATTTGATAGATAATTTCAGGGGCTACAACTTTTATGTTGATCACTTTGTCTGAATCATCCATCTTCACTTAACAAAGTTTGTTTTATTGATCTATAAAATGAAACTGAAAATTACAAAAGATATTATTTTAAAGCAATTTCTATGACTGATGGAGGCATATTTGGAAAATGTGTTCAACATGAAAGTTTTAGCCTTTGTTCTTAGCCTTCCAATTCATCAAGAATCATATTATTCTAAATTTAAATGAGAACGTTATGGTCAAAATAGTGCAACTGTCTGTAGAGCTTCACATTCGTCTGCTATTTTGTCTGACAGAAGGTATTACTTTGAAGGCTCACGACTCATATAAGATGGATGATTCAGATAAAGTGATCGACATAAAAGTTGTAGCCCCTGAAATTATCTGTCCAATGCAAAAAGAATGGTTCGATTCTGAGTTCATATGAGGAAGTTACATCTAAAACAGTGCAACTCTCTCCAAAAATCTCTGAAACATCAATTTCGGATGAAAAAAAAAGGCAGTACTTTGAGAGCCCACGACTCAAAATACAAGCAGAATCAGGAAAAGTGATTAACATTTAAAGAACTCCGAAGTTCTCCGAAGCAAAATAAAAAACTCTGAAGTTCACTTCAAAGTTCTCCGAAGCAGAATAAAGAACTCCGAAGTTCACTTCAAAGTTCTCTAAAGCAGAATAAAGAACTCCGAAGGTTACTTCAGAGAACTCCGAAGCAACGCTTATTCACTCTAAAGTTCACTTATTCACCCTGAAGTTCACTTATTCACTGCGAAGCAAGCTTCAGAGAACTCTAAAACAGGAATTCAAATTTCTACTGAATCTTCAAATCATCCACAACAAGAAGCAAAGTTTAAAATCAACCTTAGTTGTTTTTGCATGCGTCAGATATTGCTATTCAAACTATCATTAGTAATATATTTTTAGCAATGGAGTTCCACAATGATCAGTAATTGCAATCATTTGAGTTATTTTTGGAAGCAAGGTTCTTTGCATACGTTACTGAATTTTTAAAAGTTTTTGGAATGTATAAACTATTGCAATATTTGGAAGGGATCTTTTGGAAGGGTTCTTTGCATACGATGCCATCGTCATCTGGAGGTGCCATGAGGAAGGTGCGAGAAGAATGCTGATAAATGGCTGCTACTGGGGAGGTGTGCGAAGAGAGCAGATTTAGGGTATCATGAAAATAAAGCCAAGTACCCGTATATCTCCTTCAGGGGTGTTTTGGTCATGCGAATTTCGAATTCGGCCGTCCGGCGCCCTCCGGTGGTGTTGGGCACGAATTTGAAAACGAGATATAAAGTTTGGGCACTGATTGAGAAAACCAAAAGAATGGGCACCGAAACAAGATTGTCAGCAAAACATGGGCACGGATTTGGAAAAATCTCCTCAAAAATGTGAGAACTTATCCATAGGACAAGCCAACTTGATCGCCAACTTCACTGAGTCCTTGTCTCAATTTCATGTAATTAGAACAGTCTCTACTCCAACATTTAGACAAACGTCCTGTTGATGAGTCAATGGTAGATTTTCCAGAACCTAGTATAGGTCAAACTTCTCCCAATGGTTATAATCAAAATCGCAAAAGACCACCCAACCAATATCGAGGTATTTTCCCTCCTCCGAATACACTTAGGGGTAATACTGAATCTGTAGGTCTTGGTAGAGAATTTTCAGTCAAAAACCCAGAAGATTTTCCAAATGTTAGTGAAACATATATGACTGTACCTTGGCAATAAAATAGGGCTCAATCACATAATTTCCCATGTCAGCTACAACAAAATATGGTAGTTGACCATAAGCATGTCCTTGGAGATGATGATATCACAAAAAAAGTCAAGATCGATGAGTCTAGTATTGATGAACGGTTTGATCCTAACAACTTCATCTATTGGATAACCAAAGTAGAAAAATTCTTTGAATAGTACAACATGACAAATGCACAATGCATTGGATTTGCAAAGATAAAGTTGATAGGAGTTGCACAACATTATGGGTTAGGTATGGAAAAGGATATAGAAGAGGATAGAGAGACAAATATCACTAGATAGGCTGAAATGAGAAATAAATTAAAACTAAACTATATGCCCCATTTTCACGGAAACCAACTAATGGACCAATGGATGAGTTTAAGACAAGGAACCATAATTGTCACTAAGTATTATCAGAATTTTGATAATCTCTTCTTAAAATATCAAATTAATCAAGATCGATGGGTGACACGTCTTAAATTCATTAATAGTCCTAAACCTAAATTGAAACGAGAACTGGTCTTACATGCTCCATATACCTTCAAAGAGGCAGTTTATAAGACATTGGAACTTGAGTAGTATCAAAAGTCCATACCCTTTCGACACATCACTTCCTAAGTTAGGGATACTCAAGCAACTAGATTTACATCTAGTTCAATGTCAAACCAAAGGGTGAGTTCACAAAGTAAAGCTAGTAACAACCCTATTCAAAAATTTTCTTGGATTGTTAGTTCTAATGTTGCATCCAATTCACGTCCTAAAATGTCTTAGGTTGAACGTTTTAAATGTCATTGCATGGGTCACATTACATCACATTGTCTAAATCATACTCTTATAATAGAAACTGAGAAAATTGAAGATTACAATGAGAGGGAAATAGATTGTGTTGTTGATTCACTAAATAAACAAACGATCTAAACTTAGAGCGTGATAAAAATCAGTAAGATATTGAGCATCTAGATGCATTTTGTTTATTACTAATATTAAAGATGATTGGAAGTGTGCTAGCATTTTTCATGCATTTTATATATGTGGTAATGTCATATGCAAGGTTGTTATTAATGGGGGTAGTGTCCTGAACATTGTATCCAATGCTGGTGTAATCAAGATAAAACTGAAATCTGAGCCCTATACTAAATCATATAGAGTGGTATGGGTTGATAAAACGGCACTATCAATTCATGAAAGATGTTTGGTTCCAAATAAAATTGCAGACTATGAAGACCAGATATGGTGTAATGTTTGTAATGTTCTTCCAATGGATGTGACTCATATTTTGCTTGGTAATCCTTGGTTATTTGATATAAATGTCATATACTATGGGAAATCAAATACGTTTTTTCAGTCACAATGGAAAATCTATCCTTTTATGACTAGCCAAACCATCAGTGAAAGAAAGATCTCAAAAGAAAATTTCTTCTATTAAAGCCCTAGAGAAAAGGCCTTTGCATATTCTAGCTAAGTGAGACTTTGAAAAGGAGAGTAGAAAGTCAGGTTTTGTATTGATGTTGGTAGGAAAGTCTAAGTCATTGTGTCTATGTAGATGAGTCTGTCGTTTAATCATCAGACGTTGTAAATCTTTTGAATGAATTTAAGGACGTGGCCTCTGAAGAATTACCAAATAAGTTATCACCTATGAGGGATATACAACATGCTATTGATTTGGTTCCAGGATCACAATTGTCAAATTTATCACATCATCGAATAAATCCCAAGGAACGAGCTGAACTCAAATGGCAAGTAGATGAGTTGATCCATAAGGGTTTCATTCGTTAAAGCCTAAGCCCATCTGTTATACCTGCTTTGTTGACTCCAAAGAACGATGGTTCTTGGAGAATGTGTGTTGATAGTCGAGCCATAAACAAAATAACAGTCAAGTATAGATTTCCAATATCTCAATTGGATGATATGTTGGACCAAATGACTGGTTAACAATGGTTCTCCAAAATCGATCTTCAAAGTGGATATCATCAAATCTAACTTAAAACTAGTGATGAGTAGAAGATTGCCTTTAAGACTCAAGATGGGTTGTATGAATGGTTAATGATGCCCTTTGGATTGTCAAATGCTACGAGTACTTTCATGAGGGCGATGACGCCGATTTTACAACCTTTCACTGGGAAAGTTTTGGTAGTTTATTTTGATGATAAATTGATTTAAAGTGGTTTTAAGAAAGATCATATTGTCCATTTGCAAGATATTCTTGAAACACTTTGTGCTGAAAAGTTATACGTAAATCTTAGGAAGTGTTATTTTATGCAAACCAATGTGATTTTTTTGAGATTTATTGTTTTAGATCACAGTTTAGCTATGGATCCTTCTAAGGTGATTTATAGATTGACCGGAACCTAAATCCCTCAATAGTTTTCATGGATTAACTAGTTTTTATAGGCGTTTCATTAGATATTTTAGTTCCATCATGGCTCCCATAACTGATTGCATGAAAGGAAGTGAATTTCAATGGTCCAAGTCTACATCTAAGGCATTTTGTAAGATCAAAAGAAGAATGGCTGAAACACCTGTATTACAACTTCCTGATTTTTCAAAAGCCTTTGAGGTTGCATGTGATGCTTTGAGAGTTGGTATTGGAGGTGTTCTAAGTTAAGAGGGTCGTCCCATTACATATTTCAGTGAGAAACTTAATGAAGTTAAATAAAGATATTCGACATACGATAAAAAAATTTACGCTGTAGTACAAGCACTAAAGTATTGGCGACATTACTTATTACCGCAAGAGTATGTACTTTATTCTGATCATCAAGCTTTAAAATATCTACAATTATAGCATAAACTTAGTGCCCGACATGCTAAGTAGATAGCTTCTCCAAGAATATACCTTTGTTTTTAAGTATCATGCAGGTGTTGAGAAGAAACCAGCGGATGCCCTCTGTCTTGTAGTTGCAGTCCTTCAAACAATGAGTGTCAATGTTATAGGTTTTGATAGGTTGAAGGATGAGTATGTCAAGTGTCCAGAGTTTGGTAATATTTTTCAGAAGGTGCAAAGTGAAAACCGTTAGGAATATGTTGATTTTGTGGTTAAGAATGGTTATTTATTTAAAAGTTCTAAGCTATGTATTTCCAACACTTCATTACATGATTTTTTGATCTGGGAATTACATGCAGGAGGCATTGCGAGATATTTTGGTAGGGATAAAATAATAACTTTAGTTAAAGATAGATTTTATTGGCCTTCTTTGAAACAAAATGTTGCTAGAGTTGTATCTATGTGTCGAACATGTCAACTAGCATAAACAAAGTAAAAAAACACAGGGTTATATAACGCCATTACTTATTCCACACACTCCTTAGCAAAACATTAGCATGGATTTTATTATTGATTTGCCTAAGACTCCTAGAGGGTTTGAGTCTATTTTGGTGGTGGTGGATAGATTCTCAATGATGGCTCACTTTCTACCATTTCAAAAGACCATTGATGCCTCATATGTGGTAAAATTGTTTTTCAAGGAGATTATCAGACTGCATGGATTGCCATCTACTATTGGGTCTGATAGGAATGTCCGTTTTGTGAGCTATTTCTTGAAGAATTTGTGGAAGCTTTCTGGTACTAAATTGAAGTTTTCTTCTGCTTTTCACCCACAAACCGATGGTCAAATCGAGATTGTTAACTGAAGTTTGGGAGACTTACTTAGATGTTTGGTAGGTGAGCACTTAGGTACTTGGGATTCAGTTTTGTCAATTGCAGAGTTTGCCTATAATAATTTTGTTAATAGATCCACAGGAAAGTCACCATTTGAAATCATCCAAGGTTTTGCTCCCATTGCCCTTGTACCCTAGCCACCTGATACTCGTATTTTTTGCTTCTGCTGACACATTTTCACAACACATTCATGATGTTGTTTGTTGATTTACACCATAAGCATCATGAATTTAATAAGGGTGGTTATTTTATGATTTGTAAGCGACCTAAGAGATTTACTAAAAATTCTTTTAAAAAGTTGCATACACAAGCCAATAGTCCTTTTCGTATTTTACAAAAATTAGGATCAAATGCATATATTCTTGACTTGCCTCTAAATTTAGGGATTAGTTTAACTTTCAATGTGGAAGAGTTGTCTCCTTACAAAGGCACCTTCAAGCCTCCTCTTTTATCTACAGGGGTACCAAACTAATGGGTTTCTTCAGCTTTGGAATCTGTTCCAGTTCTACCCCAACCATAGTTCACACCTACAGATCAAGTTCAAAGTATCCTCCAAGATGATATCATACTTCTTCTTCAGTCGATCTACATAGGTATCTTCTGAAGTAGAGAAACAAGCCTGACACTAATGCTACATGAATATCTGAAGAATAGCTTCAAGCATTGGAGCCAGATTGACTTGATCAATATCATCACGCGAACACTCCTCTGGAGTGTTCTTTCAAGTGAGGGAAAATTGATGGGGATCATGATGTGCGCCCAATTCGTACATATTTTAGGTACAATAGTAGCAATTGGGGTTTGTTTATTTGATTAGGAATTTTAAGAGTATTTTTGTATTTTACTTGTTACGCGTATTTTACGCATGTTTTCGGATTTTGCTTTCAAGTTTATAAATAGGGTAGCTTGTATTAGGGTTACAACACTTTATAATTGAATACATTGATTACTTTGCTTGCCCTAATTCTCACTAAATTTTTCCCTACTTCTCCACTTTCTTCTCTTCTTATCTGCTTGAGAGGTTTCTTCTCTTTCTTATCTTTTCTTCCTAATTGTCCTACATCACTCTCTCTTTTTCCATTCAATCAAGTTGATAAAGTGTAACTTATTCTACATCAATTTGGTATCAAACCTTTCGGTGATACATTAAAAAACTTCTACATCCACTCAAGTAACAATCTATTGGAATATTTTCATAGAAAGCTTTCAGCGTCATCCCAAGTACCACTCAATTTGCAATATTTACATCCAGAAACTTTGTGCACCAACTCAAGGGTTATTCTATTCATAATACCTCGCATGCCCTAGTCATAGGGTGTCAACACCTACTATTAGGGGACTTCCTCTATCACTAAACCAAATAAGAATCCCATCATAAATTTAATCTTGCCCTAATCATGATAAAATCATGAGTCAACCAAACCCAAAGAATTTAAGCCAAAGCCACCATACCACAAATTGCAAAAGGGACTCAAGCAAATAGAAAAAATGTTTCTATCACATAATCCCTAAAAGCATACAAATCCTTTTCGGTCATATGAGACACTTTTCAGTCATGTGAGACACACACCAGCTGGCATGCTAGTTTTAAGTCTAAAAGTTATAGACATTGATATCATGGTATAATTCTAACCTTTCCAAATATTTGAGTTCATGTGCCTATTAAGGGAAGGCAAGAATTAGGTACCTTAACCACCCTCTTTCTTGTATAGACTCTAACTTGTGAGATAACATTTTGATTAGAACCTTCACAAAAATAGTCATCGTCATCATCAAAAGGTGCTTCCTAGCTAGGTGGGGTCAGTTATGGTGCCAAAACACATATAGACAAAAATTGCATCATATTTATTTTGAGTAATTCCCATTCAAGGAGTAATATTACGAAAACTCTACAAGTGATCCTCAGCAAAGAATAGAGGCCTCTTTCTTTATGTTGTTTTTTTGGCCTCCTTTTATAGGCAAGCTATCTTGGTGATAGCATGACATAGTGAATTTAGGTTGACATCCAGATAACTTCAGAAAATCTTACTATATCTCCTGATATACAGGTAATGAAATTAATCATGCATTATGCTCTCACTAGTTTAATAAATGCCGTTGTGCAAATATCAAAATATCAAACATGAATTTGTCAACCCACCGCTGAATCATCATATATGCATATGCTAGACAAGCTCTGACCCTCAAAAATGAATCCACCAAGTGAAATAAAGCGCTCCTTAATGATCTCAATAAGTTTAGCTGGTCTGTACAACAGAGGAAAAGATATTAATTGTCTCAAGTCAAAACCAAATTTTACATTGCTCTAAATGGTACACAAGGAAAAGATACGAAGCCGTATATTCCAAAACCATATTATTATACACTATGAACATTGACATGACTTGAACATGCGAGCTCCATTGTCGAATGTAATACACTAACTAACAAGCATGAGTGAATCTACATGTAGTTGATGGCCGCTCAAATAAAAATTTGGCGGTCAAATATGATATTTATAAATAAAAAATTTTCCATTATAGCATACTTTCTAAAAAAGTATGGTAATAAGGCATAATATAAAATGCATTTAAATATTTAATATTTTAAAACATAGCTTTAAAGTACAAATTTTATCCCCTGCCCCAAACCAAAGGTCCTCGATCCACCACTACCAACAAGAACTCACAACCAAAGTTTGCATGATCCCAATAATTATCATTTTACAACTGATTACTATTGTTAATGAATAGTGCAAATAAAATATTTCCCTTAAAAACAATAAAATCACACAAAAGATAAGAGAGTTCTGATTTTTGGTTATGGTTAGTATTTCAGGGTGAATAAACACCATTAGAAGAGCTAAGGCTGTCTTGTAAACCTCACTAATGGTTCCAATCAAAATGTGGCAACACCCACCTCTCTCCCTTTGTCAATGTTATCGACGAACTCAGAGGATTTAAAATTTATTTTCAACGTCTTGTATAAATTTCCATGCATGCGAAACACCAG
This sequence comes from Pouteria campechiana, assembly GCA_036873735.1. Classification (NCBI taxonomy): domain Eukaryota; kingdom Viridiplantae; phylum Streptophyta; class Magnoliopsida; order Ericales; family Sapotaceae; genus Pouteria; species Pouteria campechiana. The sequence goes on along the minus strand of JAYJMB010029569.1, from coordinate 2,913 downwards.
CCAATCAATTTATTGCAACAATAAAAAAGAGAAAAATTCACACTAAAATAACTATTAGGTGTCTTTTTCTATCTCATCCTCACATTATTAGTGCTCCTTCAAATAGAGGGTACCTATTTCAGTTAGCAATTTTTTTACTGAATAAATCTTTTATAAGATTAAATAGAAATAGTTGTCCCAAGTTATAGAAAGTAAATAATATAAAACCATTTCTTCATCAGTTGTCATTAATTGAGCTCTTAATTTGACATGGATTATTTGATTCTTACTTGGTTAAAATTTAAAAATATTAGATTATGTTAGTCTTATTTGGTATTCCCATCGGTACAAATTTTTAAAACTTTGGTATTCTTTGAACTCCTGTAGCACCTAAATCAATTGACTACAAATAAATATAAGGAAATTCAAACTGAGAATTTGAGATGTGGACCTATTCTAGAAACACAAACAAACTAGTTATATGTCATAGACATTAGGTTGATGACACACAAAATCTGAAAGAAGCCATACTTCAAGAGACTGATTCTGAAGATCATTTTAGAGTTAAAGCACAGCAAGGTAGAAATCAAGGTAAACTACCTCCATGAACTCCTCATGGACACATTTTCAATTACCAGATAAATGATCCCAAAAGAAAGTTAAATTTCGTGTGCCAAGCTATGATGGAAAGTTAGACCCTAATATTTTCTTGGATTAGTTAGCTCTTGACAATGAAAGAGCACCACCAATAGGATCACATGAGGCTATACATGTATAGATAGAGGTGTGGGCCATATTTATTTGTATTGAGCATTTTAGCTTACATAGAGCTGACTGTTTACTCTATTTGACACCTAACCTCTATCCCACATAGGAGGGAAGGTCTACAACATCACTTGTTGCTTGCCCATATCAGGCCCACTTGAGAAGTAATGGGGATTAACTCCCACATATGGATTAAGTCATTTTTTCTCTCACTAACCACTCTTCCTATCTTCTTCTCTTCTAAATTCTTCTATCTCCTTCTACAAATTTTTTTTTCTTGCTCCTCCTCCTCTTCTTCTTCTTCTTCTCTATTCCAAACCTTTAATTCCTCTTCTCACAAACTCCACTTCTTCCAAACTCCTCTTCTTCTCTAGTCCGTCTCTTCTCTATCTTCTTCTCCATCTCAATTTCCTCATTGGGACCCATCAGTTCCTACCATTTGGTATCAGAGAAGTGGAACCAGCAAGAGGAAGGTGGGTCATCATTAAAATTTGGATCCAGATCTGAAGATTTCCAAAGTTCTCTTTCTGCAAGTATCTCTGATCAATGAGTTTTGGAGCTCAAAATCTTCGTAAATTGGAGCTGTTGGGATCTCCCAATATCTGTGGGATCAAGTTACAATCTCATGCCTGATGAATTGATTTGTCTTTGGCTGGTTTGGATTGGTGAATTGGTGGAATGCGGATCTGCATTTTGCTGGGACAGCAGTTAGACAGATCATGTATCACTACTGCTGCCTGTTTTCAAAATTGGATCTGTTCGCTTCAATATGGAATGAATTTTTTGAGTTGCATATTGCTTGTTGTGGATGATTATTATGGATGGATTTGGAATGATTCCTGCTTGATATTTGGTGTTTTCACTTGAAAATTGTGGTTGATTGGTGACAAGTTGTATTGACATGCATTGTAGCTTGTTTGTGATCAAAATCGGATCATAAACAGACTTGACTTGTAGTGATCTCAAGGAGTTTTCATTGTTTTGTAAGCCCTGATTGGGCATTGATTTGTCATAATCTTGCTGGAATTCCTCTGTAATTGGCTGGAGTCAAAGGAAAAACCAAATCTGTCAGTTTCTGAACTAGTCTTCTGGCTGGATTTTGTGAGAGCTACCATTGCCAGAATCAGGCACATTTCTTGCCGACAGCGAGTTACTTCAATCACCATTAGTGGGGACTTCACAATCCTGCAATTTGGTAGCCATTGATGGCAGAAGCTAACTGGACGAGAAGTAGAAAGTATCCCCAGTTGGCTGCCATTGTTGCAGAAAGCCAGCAACCTGTGGGAACTTAGAAGAGCTGCAACCACCAGAATCTGGCAAGATCGGACCTGGGATTTGAGATGCCAGTTTCTGCCGTATATCCAAACATATGTTTGCTGTTGGACTGTCCGGGGAATGGCTGTAGTCACTAGATCTTAGAGTGACAGCCCCAGAATGGCTGCAGCTAGCAGTAGACTGCAGCAATGGGCCAGTTTTTAGGAAGTAAGATCTATGGTCCAGGAAGATAACTGGTGGAGGTTGAAGCCTTGATCAAGGGCTTCTATCCAATGGAGCCATGCAACTAAATGCAGCTTTGCCAGCAAGTTCCGGTGGCTGGAACTGGAGGAGACAATTTGGATGGGTTTGCGTTCTTCCTGACCAAAAAAGTTTCAGGGTTTCCAGCTGACATCAAGTGGTCATAACCAGCGACCTAACTAGTTGGGTTTGAAGATCTCTGGAGTGTGGACTAACTGCAGCCCATGGTTGCTAACAAGAAGAAAGGGGTCACTGTTGGTTGGGAAGGAGGAAAAGAAACTACCTTGAAACTCCACCAAGAGTTCAGATGACAGCAGAGAGGGGCCAATTGTGGCCAGCCTCTATGATTGGACAGTGAACAGAGTGGCTTGCAAATATACAAGAATAGTGAGTTGGATCATCAGGTTGTCAGTAAAGGTTACATCATCGGCAGTGGTTCACTGAAGGCAAAATCTTACAAGCCAGAACTTTGTCTGGTGACCTGCTGCAGCTGACTTCCCAGGCAGCAGTTTGGGATGATTTTAGGAGACATTTTGTAATACCCCCAACTCTAGCCAATGTGAAGTATTGTCCGCTTTGGCCCCACCAGATCCCGCTGGCACATAGAGCCCGCACAATTTTGCCCATTCTAGGCCTTCTCTTCTGGCCCAAAAG
>JAYJMB010029558.1:0-37028 GCA_036873735.1 Pouteria campechiana | reverse complement strand
GCAAAAGATGAAGTATTAGGTGCAAAAGATGAAGTATTAGGAGAATAAAATATGACATTTTGCATTCTCATCACTAGACTATACATCGACCGTGCACTTGCGAGGTATTAAATTTGAACCATCAGTATTGCTTTAGTTTTTCTTTTCTGCTTGGTTTTTAGTTTATATGTTTAGTTTGATTCTTTAGTTTAGTTCATTTTGAATTCTAGATTTAATTTATTTATGTTATTTTCTTTGTTGCAGAGAGTGGTCTATGGTATGAAATCAACAAGGTGATCAAGCTGAGTTTGATCTAGAAATTGATCGTACCTACAAAAGAAGAGTGAGAGAACAATCAAATTTGACTGAAAGGATGGAAGAAGTGGCTATAGCTGAAAATCTACATAAGATTTTGAGAGATTATGCTGCTCTAACTATTTAGGGACAAACATCATGCATAAGCAGACCTGCAGTTCAAGCATACAATTTTGACATTAAGCCATCATTGATTCATATGCTTCAGGAATTAGTGCAATTCAATGGACTTCTAAGCGATCGTCCAAATAGCCACATAGATGTTTTTCTTAAGATCAGTGATAGAATCAAATATAGTGGAGGTTATTTCCATTTTCTCTAAAGAACAATGCTTAAAGTTGGCTTTGTTTTCTTCCTACAGGTTCAATCACCACTTGGGATGCTATGGCACAGAAATTTCTTGGTAAGTTTTTCCCTCCTTCAAAATCTACTAATATGCGTAACGATATTACAAATTTCATGCAGATGAACAATGAATCACTAAATGAGGCATGAGAGAGATCTAAGGACTTACTGAGTAGATGCCCATGTCATGGACTACCGATATGAATGTAGGTACAAACTTTTTATAATAGGACTAGTCCAAATTTTTATTCTATAATTGATACAGCTACAGGATGATCATTGAATAACAAAACACCAAAAGAAGCATATGAACTATTAGAAGAAATGACATCAAATAGTTACCAATCACCTATTGAGAGGCTATCTATGAGGAGACTAGTGGGAGTGCATGAAGTGGACATTCTCATTGCACTCACTATATAGTTTGAAGTATTAAATTGGAAGATAGACAACATGAATGCTTCACAATGAAAATTTAGAGAGTGACTTATGATTTCTGTGGTGGAAGACGTGCTAGCATGGATTGTTAAGTAGGTAACATTTTTGCACAATCTAGTGAGAATACTAACTTTGTTAGTAATTTCAGTAGGCTGCAAAACAATCCCTATAGCAACACTTACAATCCAGGAGGCAAAATCATCTAAATTTTTCATAGAGCAATTATAATGCAGTGAGGCCACTACCAAGATTTAAGCAACCAAAAGAGAGAAAGTCTAATCTAGATGAGATTGTCAACAAATTTATTAGCAGCACTCAAGAATTCATGAATAACATAGACATGAGGTTTCAAAATCAAGAGGACTCAATCAAAAATATGGAAATATAGGTAGGATAACTAGCAAACATGTTGTCAAGAAAATAACATGGTTCTTTACCTAACAACACAAAGAAAAATCTAATTGAAAAGGTAAAAGCTGTAACCTTGAGAAGTTGAAAGCAAGTGGGAGAAAAGACTATGGAACAACAAGCTCCCAAAGAAAGAGAGTAGGAAGTAATAGATATTGGCACATATATAGGTTTATTTAAAAAAGTCGTAAACGTGAAAGTTATAGAAATTTAAATTATTAGTTTAAAAAATCAAGAATCACATGATTCAAAGTTAGTATGAGGAAGTTATGGCTAAAATACTACAACTATCTTCTAAAAATTTTCTGAACACTATGTGCATTAATAGATATTACTTTAAGGCAGTTTATGACATATATGAAGGATGATTCAGAGAAGTATTCAACATAAAAGATATATTTCTTGAAATTATATTTCCAATAAATCAATATTAATATGATTTAGATATCATATGAGAATGTTATAATGAATTTACTAAAACTACTCCTGATGGACAAACTTTGTGCGCGGAAACATGATATTGCTATCAATTGTGTATTTTATGCACAAAATAACTAGAGGAATTCATATGGAGGTGCAAGACAACCATAAATTAGGTTATTTAAAGGGTGTTTAATAGAGAAAAAAGGGACTTGGAGATGACAAAGTGGTCGTGCACATCTTTGGAAGAGAATTCTACAAGGGAACAAGAGGGAGATTTCAAGTTCTGCAACATGCGTATTTTGAATATTGTTTTTCTTATTTTTAGCATGAACTAAATTTATCTCTCTAGGGACATGATGTATCCCTCCTTGATATTCTTTGTAACATAGATAGTTGATTTATCAGTTCAATATCATCTTATTTCATTCATTGTGTTAAAGGAAATCATCTAATTTATGTAATTGCCTGATCATCAATTATGTGAATTAGATTGATTATGTTTGAGTATGCAGTTCAGATAGAAGCCATATGCTAAACCCTATATCATGCTCTCTTGAATGATTGAGTAGATGGTTAAGGTAGATGTTATATGCTAAATTATTATACTTAGTTCACTATAGTTCTTCTGATATTCATGAGATTTCAATCTCAATTATACTACACGCCATAGGTAATTAGAATGGGAGAAAATACTTGATTTAAACTTGGATGACTAACAATAATAATCATATATTAGATAGAACTAACCCAAGATAATGAATTGAAGCCAAAATCCCAATAAAATTAGATATCATTGAGTGGTGAAATCAGATCCCTAGACTTTTGTGACTTGTGAATCTCTTTTGTATCACTTACTGCCATTGTTTTCTATTATTGCACCTTACGATTTGATTTGTTTTAGTCTTTATTGCATCTTTAAATTTAGAATAATTTAGTCAATAACTAAGTATAATTGAATCAACTTAAATAGTTCTCTATCGGATCGATCCTTATTTTGCACATTGTACTGCTATATACTCATGCGCTTGCGAGGAATTATAATTTGGCCATTAAGAGGCATGGTAGAGGACCCTGATGGGGTAGTATAATTGTTATATGGACTTGATATGATCTGTCGGGATGGCATAGATATGATATGATATGCCTAAGTGGCATGGATGTGATATGGCACCCATGGAGTGTGGATATGCCTTAGTGGCATGGATATGGTAAGACATTTGTCAGGTTTGGATATGATATGCCTTGGTATCACGAACGTGACGTAACCCCATGGGGATGAGATATGCTTGAGTAGTAGGTTTTGATACTTGTGAGGTACAAATATGTTGGGATGACATGATATATGATATGTGGGTAGTGATGCCTTGTAACTTGTGAGTACAATATACCCAATTTCCTCATTAGATGTAGATAGTGAACTTGTGATCCATGTGGAGCAATGAGTGTGGGATGCCATGGAAGGCAAACAGAGAGCTGTCATGGGCCTAGCAGGCTTCATAGCTTGGGGTAGAGGGAGAGACCAATTACAAATTGAAGAGGCGAGAGGGTTGTGTTATTATTCCTAGTGAGTCTTGATTGTGAGTATGTTAATGATGAATATGTTTTAATAAGGATGACTTGATGATGAGGCGGGATATGAGTCCTAATTGTGAGGATGACTTACTGATGACAATATATTCAGAGAATGTGTCTAATCTGGCGAATGTTGACCTAGTAATGAGAATGTATGCATTATGGGCATATGAACATATTGCATTGTCATGAAACTTAACATGTTATGGATTTGAGCATGTTATTTCAATGGATTATGATTTATTATTTTTTATATTGTTGTAACACCGAGGGTGTTGAAAATGAGGGAATTTTTTTTATGTAGTATAGTGATGAGGTGAGACAAATAACATGTATTTTGATATCAAATGGTGTAAGTGTTTATGAAATGGTTATGAGTTAAAGGCAATTTTCCAAAATAAAATACATATGTGAATGGTTATATGATTCAATTCCTAGTTAATTGAGGCATAAATTTTATGCATTTTATGGTCTTAATGTGGGAAGAATGATGGAAAAAGAAAGCTAAAATAGATGGTGAAAGAAGGCTTGAAATGGAGAAGAAAAATGAATGGAAAAGGGGGCAGCAGGGTGGCGCTAGAACACGATCAAGCCAAGGATGGTGCCCAGAGATTCTGGCACCGCAATGCCCAAATTCTGCGTAACGGCACCAGTGTTAGGGCAAAGTCAATGGGTCAATTTTATAGTGCTAATCCATTCTGTTTTCCCTATTTGCATTCCTTTTTATTCTTTCCCACGGCCTAGATTGAAACTCATCCCGTTTTACTCCATTTTTCTTGAAATTTCTTGAGAGAATAGCTTGGTTTAGACATGTAATCCATTACTCATGCCCCAAACTCAAAAATCCTAGCCTGTTGAGTGGGGAGAAAGGGAAGAAAGTTGGTTTTGTTGAGATTCACTGAGGTTCCTTGAAAAATAGGGGTCGAATCCTTGTGCTAGAGATGAAGCCATACACAAAATTGAAGGGAAGCCCTTTTTCCCAATTGATTTCTTGATTTTGACTTGGTAGGGTTTTGTGAATAGTAATTTTTGGGGTTAAGTGATATGAATTGTTGACTAGAACCAAGGGGTAAATGATTAAAGTGGTAAATTATAGTATTTTGGTTCTAAATTGAAAGTAAGAAATTGGATTTCTATGGTTATTTATAAAGTAGGTAGCAACCCATTGAAATGTTGGAAAGGATTTTAGTGTATGGAGTATATGAATGTGAAATTGATTAAATTTAAGACTTAGTTAGTCATTTGTACAGTTAGTGAACTATTAATCATGTTATATAATGAGCATATATGGCTAGAAATGAAATTCCCATGAAACATTTCTTTGAAATGTTATAATTTAAATGATGTAGAGGTAATGTTCAATGAAATGCCCAAATCAGAATGAATACATGATATGAGCTATTTTGATATTAAATATGTTAAATATGCATTGCGTCATGTTGAGGATGGTTGAGGATTTAAGTGATCAACTACACTTTTGTTGAAATTAGCACTTTAATTTATGTATGTAAGATGTTTGAGGAAATACCTCAGTAAGAGATAAGGTGTGCTTAAATGATTCAATTACAACTATACAGTGGCTATTAAATAAATATTGAAACAAAGTAATTGATGTATTGGATGAAGATTGATCCAAAGCTAACTAACAATATAGATGAATAAGTTTTAGCATATGGGAAATTGATAAATGGACTTGAATTGGTTTGATTAAGACCACCTTAGTATAGAAAGTATATCTAAATGGTATTAAGATATATGACATATATGTAGGGTCGGTGGATAGTGGTTGAAAGGAAAAGCTATGGAACCTAAGGAGTTGTGGAACATAAAGAAGAATGAGTTAAGTAGGCTTCTTTTCAAGTTGAATGTATTGATAAATGGGGATAGTGAATATCCCATATTTTGCATGGGCATGTATGAATTGAATTGGGATAATGAATATCTAGTTTGTTGTATATAGGTATGCTTGATTGTGATATGAATTGTTTTCTACTTGCATGCCCATGTGTATGAATTAATTGTTTGATGCAATGGGTGACTAGTTGGGAATAATTGGTATTTCCTGATTATATCTTATGTGAGTGAATGAATACGTGGATGAAGGGATAGTGAGTATTCACTAATATGTATATAGATTGGGATTGTGAATATTTGATAAGATTATAATATATCATATTTTTTATATCTAAATTCATATTTTTAAGATATTCTTTTAATGTTTTTCAGTGGATATTGCACTTAACAGAGTTCGTTTTATTAATCTGTAAAATGAAACTAAAGATTACAAAGATGTTACTTAAAAGCAATTTCTGGGATTGGTGGAGGCATATTTAGAAAATATTTTCAACATGAAAGTTTTAACCTTTATTCACATCTTTCCAATGCATCAAGAATCATATGATTTTAAATTTATATAAAACAATTATGGCTAAAATAGTGCAACTGTCTGTAGATCTTCACATTCATAAGCTACTTCATTAGACAAAAGGCATCACTTTGAAGGCTCAAGAAGATGGATGATTCAGACAAAGTGATCAATATAAAAGTTATAGCCCCTAAAATTATCTATTCAATGTAAAAATAATGTGATAATTCTGAGTCTGTATGAGAAATTTATGAGAAATTTATGATCAAAATAGTGCTACTCTCTCCAGAAAACTCCAAAAATATCAATTTTTAAGGAACAAAAGGCAATACTTTGAGCTCATATAAATTAAGATAAAAGAATAATTAGGAAAAGTGATTAACATAAAAGTTGTATATCTTGAAAATATCTATCCAACCCAATACAAAACACTCAATTTGGAGATCATATGAGAAAGTTATGATAATTATACTAAAAATGCTTTAGAATATTAAAACTCCAAAGGAGACTTGAGGCTCCGAATTTAATATTCAATGACTTCGAAGTTCACTTGCGTGCCTTTGAAGTAGACTTGTGCCTCCAAAATTGACTTTTGTGACTCCAAAGTAACATTTTTTGACTCTAAAATTGGCTTCAATGACTCCAAAGTTCACTTGCGTGCCTCCATAGCAAGAATTCAAATTTGTAGCTTGATCTTCAATGCCTTCAAAGTAGCCTAACATGAAACAAAGTTTGAAATCAAAGCTTGGAATTAGAAGTGCACAAATTTAGTTATTTTTTCATGCGTTAGATGTTGTAAATTTAAGAGTATGAGACATGTGGATTGTAAAGTATTATTGGAAGTTGATCTTTAGGCTTAGATTGTGTTGTAATTTCTAGAACCTAGGACATGCAGTAACTCAGTTATTTTGAGAACTTCTATTTTTATGCATTGCATATTTGGGAGGCTATATTTTTTTTGAGAAATACTAAGTTATTATTAAAAGAGGATCTCTTTGTGTAGAGGCATTGAAATTCATGGAGGAGTTCTACTAAAACCCTGCTGCTTGGGTTATTTAAGGAGACATCAAGAATATAGTTGGGACATAGAGTTGGATGAGGAGGAGAGCTTAGAGTAAGAAGATCATTGAAGAAAGCCATGAAAGCCACTACAACCTGAATATTCTATTTTTTCTAGTTTGGGTTTTATTTTTGAATCAACATTCAACCTTGGAATATGATGATGTTTATCAATTACCCAGTTGGTTTTAACTCAAATATGATGTTCAAAATTTCTTTTATCGAGGGATAAATGGATCTTAGCAATGAAGCTTGTGTTAATATTTGATTATTGATTTAAATTATCTTCTTTATTATTTTTCTTCTTTTCTAAGATTAATACATGTATGTGCTCAGCTACCATGTGCATGAATTGGGATTCTTAATTTATGCCCGAAATAGTTGAATTAGGAATAAACTCTTGAATTTAGAACATATAATGTAATAAAGTCTAGAGATAGCCCTTGTACATGTGTAATCTTTGTGAGTATAACCTTGCAAGCGCATATATTACACATGGATGCATAAGTTTAATGGGTTTATTAGTTTAGATCTATATGGAGATATAATAGGTAACTTCAATAGGCACACCTACCATATCACTTGAGAAAGAGTGGTAGATAATTCAGTGCATATGATTGACAATGAGTAGCAAGATAATTTATTCAATGTAATTCATCAATATAAGTGGATTTGCTTGGTGAAGTTGAATTCCTAGATATTTCATCCATTAATAATTCTTCTTATGCTCTTACAACGTGTCAACTTCATTGTTTATTCATATTTAGTTTTATATCATCTACAAAAATTCATTCAATCAAATATTATTAATTTAATACAAGTTTTGGTACTTAGTGTGTAACAACCTACTTCCTTGTGAGAATGATACTCAACTTACCTCATTTATATTACTTGAAATCGTGCATACTTGCATGAAAGCCAACAAGCTTTTGGCATCATTGCCGGGGAAGACAGTGAGTTATACATTAATATAACTAATAATCAATATTGGTATTAATTTAGTTTTTGTTTTTTGCTTAGTACTAGTTTATATGTTTAGTTTGATTCTTTGTTAGTGTTTCTTTTGAATTCTAGATTTGATTTGTTTATATTATTTTTGTTTATGTTATCTGATTTTATTAGTGTATGGTACGAAGTCAGCAAGATAATCTAGCTGAGTTTGACCCAAAAATTGATCATACCTATAGAAGAAGATTAAGAGAACAATCAATTCTAATTGAAAAGATGGAAGAAGCAGCTATAGCTGGAGTGGCTGTAGCCAAAAATCCTTGTAGGCTTTTAAGAGATTATAGTGCTCCAATTATTCAGGGAAAAACATCATAAATAAGAAGATTTGCAGTTCAAGCCAATAATTTTGAGATTAAGCCATCTATTATTCATATGCTTTAACAATTGGTGCAATTTAGTGGACTTCAGAGCAATGATCCAAACAGCCACTTGGATGCTTTTCTTAAAATTTTTAATATAATCAAATATAATGGAGTCACTGATGATGCAATCAGGTTGAAATTATTTTCATTTTCTCTAAAGGACAAAGCTAAAAGTTAGCTTTCTTCTCTTCCTGCAGGCTCAATCACTACTTGGGATGCTATGGCATAGAAGTTCCTAGGTAAGTTTTCCCTCCTTCAAAATCTATTAAGATGCATAACAACATTACAACTCTCATGCAGATTTACAATGAATAACTATATGAGGCATGGAAGAGATTTGAAGACTTGCTGAGGAGATGCCCACATCATGGATTACCCATATGGATGCAAGTAAAACTTTTTATAATGGGACTAGTACAAATTTTTATTCTATGGTTGATGCAGCTACAGGAGGATTATTGAATAACAAAATGTCAGAAGAAGCTTATGAACTATTGAAGGAGATGGCATCTAACAGCTATCAATGGCCTACTAAGAGGCTACCAATGAGAAGACCAGTTGGAGTGCATGAAGTGGACGGTTTCACTGCACTCACTGCATAGTTTGAAGCATTGAATTGGAAGATAAACAATATGAATACTTTAGTGATGAAAATTCATAAATTGAATTGTGATTTCTATGGTGGAGGACATGCTAGCATGGATTGTCAAGTAGGTAACACTTTTGCACAATCTAGTGAGAATGCTAACTTTGTTAGTAATTTGAATAGGATGCAGAACAATCCCTATAACAACACTTATAATCCAAGATGGTGAAATCTCTAAATTTTTCATGGAGCAATCAAAATGTTGTAAGGATACCATTAGGATTCAAGCAATCAAAAGAGAAAAAATCTAATCTGGATGAGATTGTCAATAAATTTGTTAGTAGCACTCAAACGTTCATGAAAAACACTCAAGAATTCATGAACAACACAGACATGAGGTTTCAAAATCAAGAGGCCTCAATCAAAAATCTAGAGATGTAGGTAGGACAACTAGCAAACATGTTGTCAGGAAGATAACAAGGTTCTTTACCCAACAACACTAAGAAAAATTCAATTGAAAAGGTAAAAGCTATAACTGTAGGAAGTGGAAAGCAAGTGGGAGGAGAAGATGTTCAACAAGAGACTCCCAAAGAAAAATAAAAGGAAGTAATTGAACAACCACAAAAGGTAGCTAGGAGAAAACTGTTTCCAGACAATCCCAAGCCTTTTGTGCCTCCAATCCTTATCCTCAAAGACTTCAACAACATAAGATGGATGAGCAATTTTCTAAATTTCTAGATATTTAAAAATTGCATATTAACATTCCTTCGGTAGATGCCTTAGCATAGATGACTAGCTATTCAAAATTTTTGAAGGAGATCTTGGCAAACAAAAGGAAGTTGGAGAATTATAAAATTGTGAAATTGAATGAGGAATGTTCAACCATCCTACAAAACAAACTACCACAAAAGATGAAAGATCCAGGGAGTTTCCCTATCCCTTGCACTATTAGTGATTCATATTTTGAAAAGGCATTGTGTGATTTTGGTGCAAGTATTAACTTAATGCCTTTCTCTATTTTTAGAAAATTAGGATTAGGAGAGGTCAAAACAACTAGAGTATCACTTAAACTTGCTAATCATTCAATCAAACATCCAAGGGGTATTATGGAAGACATGTTAGTAAAGGTTGATAAGTTCATTTTCTCTGCTAATTTCATAGTTTTGGATATGTAAGAATATAGGGAGGTACCACTTATCTTGGGTAGACCTTTTCTAGCAACAGGAAGAACTCTTATTAATGTTCAATAAGGAAAATTAATTCTTAGAGTTCAAGATGAGCAAGTCACCTTCAATGTCTTTGAAGCAATGAAATGTCCTCTGGATGCTAATTCTTATTTTGCAGTTGAATCTATTGACAAGTTGGTAAATAGAGTTTCTCAGGAAAGTGTTGTTAAAGATTCACTTGAAGCATGCTTGACTCAACCAAGCAATAGAGAAACTGAGAGAGAGGATGTAGAGGATTGTGAAAATTTTATGGAGGAAAACCCACCCTAGTCAAAGCAACAATCACCAAGAGTTGAGGAGCTAGGACAAATCAACAAAAAGCTTTAGCCATCTATAGAAGAACCTCCTATTCTTGAACTCAAATCTTTACCTTCTCATTTAAAATATGCTTACTTAGAAGAAGTTTCTTCTCTACCAGTGATTATTTCTTCTTCTTTGACAGATATGATGGAGGAGAAAATACTAAGAATATTAAGCGAGCATAAGGGTGCAATTGTATGGAAAACTGCAGACATCAAAGGAATCAATCATTCACTTTGCTTGCATAAAATTCTAATGAAAGAGTAATACAAACCCACCATCCAACATCAGAGGCGTTTGAACCAAAAGATCCAACAAGTGGTAAAAGTAGAAGTGATCAAGCTACTTAATACAGGAATCATCTATCCTATTTCTGATAGTCCATAGGTGAGCCCGGTGTAAGTTATACCAAAGAAGGGAGGAATGACTATTCTAAAAAATGATAACAATGAATTGATTCCAACTAGAATAGTTACTAGATGGCGTATATGTATTGATTATAGGAAATTGAATGATACCACTAGAAAAGATCACCTTTCTTTACTATTTATTGATCAGATGTTAGAAAGACTTGTAGGACATGAATTCTTTTGCGTTTTGGATGGTTACTTAGGTTACAATCAGATTCCTATTGCACCAGAAGATATAAAAAAACCACATTCACTTGTCCATATGGTACTTTTACTTTTAGGAGAATGCCCTTTGGTCTTTGTAATGCACCAGCCACTTTTTAGAGGTGTATGATGGCTACTTTTTTTGATATGGTTGAGGAATATATTGAGATTTTCATGGATGATTTTTCTAGTTTTGGCTCATCATTTGATTCATGTCTATATAATTTGGCTTTGGTGTTGCAAAGATGTGAGGAGACTAACCTTATTTTGAATTGGGAGAAGTGTCATTTTATGGTGTAGAAAGGGACAATGCTTGGACACAAGATTTCAGAAAAAGGAATAGAAGTTGATGTGCTAAAGTGGAGGTCATTGAAAAATTGCCTCCACCCACATTGGTTAAACTTGTCAGAGGATTTCTGGGGCATGCAGGATTTTATAGACTGTTTATTAAGGACTTTTCAAAAATTGCTAAACCATTTAGTTAAGGATGTACTATTTAACTTTTAGATGATTACTTGCAGGCATTTAACACATTGAAGGAGAAATTGGTTTAATCACCAATCATGGAATCACTAGAGTGGGATCTACCTTTTGAGCTAATGTGTGATGCAAGTGATATTGTCATAGGAGTTGTCTTGGGACAATGAAAAGGGAGAAATTTCCAAACCATTTACTATGCTAGTAGGACCTTATTAAGAGCTCAATTGAATTACTCAATAATAGAAAAGGAACTTTTAGCATTAGTTATTGCTTTTGATAAATTTTATTCTTACTTGATTGGCTCAAAAGTGATTGTTTATTCTAACCATTTAGCTCTGAAATATTTTCTTGCAAAGAAAAAAGCAAAGCCTAGATTGATTAGGTGGATTCTCTTACTGCAGAAATTCAATTTGAAGATCAAGGATAAGAAGGGAACTAAGAATCTAGTTGCAGATCACTAGTCCAAAATTCCAACTGCAAAAGATGAGGAGACTCTAATTCTTGAAAAATTCCCTGATGAGCATATGTTTAATGTCAACTAGACACAAACACCCTGGTTTGCTGATTTTGTGAATTATTTGGCAAGTGATGTTTTACCTCCTGACATCTCACAACAACAAAAGAAAAAATTCCTTTTTGATGTTAAACATTATCTTTGGGAAGAACCTTTTCTGTTTAAAGTTTGTGCAAACCAGGTGATAAGGAGGTGTGTACTAGAGGAGGAGATGGTAAGTATTCTACAACATTGTCATGATGGAGAGGCAGGTAGATATTTCAGTTCCACCAAAACTGTAGCTAAGGTTTTATAATCTGGTTTTTATTGGCCAATAGTTTTCAAAGATGCACACGCCCATGTAATTTCATATGATAGATGTTAGAGAATGTGAAATATCTCTAGGGGAAATGAGATGCTTTTAAACAACATTCTTGTTTGTGAATTATTTGATATTTAGGGTATTGATTTCATGGGAATGTTTCCCTCTTCCATTGGCCATAAGTACATTCTAGCAGCTGTAGAGTATGTGTCTAAATGGGTGAAAGTGGCAACAATGCTAACAAATGATGCTTGGGTAGTGATCAAATTTTTGAAGAAAAATATTTTTACCAGTTTTGGCACTCCTAGAGCAATCATCAGTGATGGGGGAACAAATTTTTGTAATAAATGGTTTGATGTACTTTTACATAAATATGGAGTTACACATAAGATTGCAACCCCATATCATCCTCAAACTAGTGGATAGGTAGAAGTTTCAAATAGGGAAATCAAAAGAATTTTGGAGAAAACTGTGAATGCCTCTAGCAAAGATTGGTTAGTAAAACTTGATATGCACTTTGGGCATATAAGATTACATTCAAAACACCCATTGGGATGTCTTCTTTTAGGCTAGTATTTGGAAAGGCTTGTCATTACCTGGGGAATTAGAACATAGAGCATATTGGACACTAAATTTTTTGAATTTTGATAAGCAAGTTATTGGAGAAGAAAGATTGCTATTATTGAATTAGCTAGATGAACTTCACAATGAGACTTAAAGAGTGCCAAGATATACAAAAGGCATACAAAGAGATGGCATGAAAAACACATTTTAAGAAAAGAGTTTGAAATTGGTCAAAAGTATTACTTTATAACATTCACCTTAGACTGTTTCCTAGTAAGTTACAATCCAGATGGTCAAGTCCTTTCACTATCATAAGGATACTGCCATATGGGACAATTGAAGTTGCTCATGGCACCAGAGAAACATTTAAAGTGAATGGTCACCATCTGAAGCCATACTTTGAAGGAAGATTTGACTAGTAGAAGTTCACATTGGACTTTGAAGAACCAACTAAAAGAAACAGATAGTCAAGCTGAAGACTATAAATCAGAACTACTTCCTCATCCCTTTGCTTTTAGGAAATTTAGTCTAGCTTAGTTTACTTTATTTTTTCTTTTTGTTTAACATTTTTTATTTTTCTTTCTTGATTTTAGATAATTATGTATTGTCGCCATCAATAGTTTGATCAACTCTTGTCCACTAGCAAAGGAGAATGGTTCACTTTAGAGGAGAAAGTTGAATTCATGAGAAATAAACTATCTGAACTTTCTTTATTCTCTTCACATTTAGCATTATTGTTTATTTTTTTTTCTCTATTTGGACAGATTTGTTTTAGTTATGGTATAATGTTTTTGTTGTAAAAGTAAGAAACCTAATTTTAGATTGAGCATAGAAATTTCATGAGATTGCAGATTATGTGTCAAGTATGAAAATTGTCAGAAATTTGTAAAGAATGCATTTAAATTTCACAAAAAGAGGATTAGAATGCACTTCATTTAGGGAAGCCCTTAAACTTAAACTTCTTTCATTATTTCACATTGAGGAAAATGTTTGATTTAAGTTAGGGTGTATTAGGGGAGTTACATTCATATTTACAACTAAGATTTCAGATTTGCATTCAGTTTATGAATTTTTTTTTCACATTTGGTATAAATTTTCCCTATGAGCATCTCTTTTGATAACTTAGCTAAAGAAATCCAAGAGTAACTTTGTTATAATGCTAAAATTGAATAGGATGGATTCTCTTTTAATGACCAATTAACATATGCTAAATTTTTTATTATCATTACATATTATTAAGAAAGAAGGATAGGTGCTACCTTAAGATTTATTGATTCTTATGATAAGTCTTTCTTTTTCATGACTAATGAAAATTTCCATTAGCACATTATGTTATGGTCATGCAAATTTTATGTCGATTAGTAATGATGTTGTGAATTCAGTAACCTATTCTAGTTAACACAAGCATGCCAGAACTTATTTGATTATACCTCAAGGTGAAATCCTAGATAACATGTTTACTTCAAAGTGATTTAGGCATTCTTTGATCAATTTGAGCCTTTCAAGCTAACCTAATACATTCATTGTCATTTGTGTCCCCATTGAGCTTTAATGAAAGAAGGGTATATGCAAAGTATATGAAAGACCACCATTCAATTTTTCTTTCTTTAGCCTCATCATTCAAACCTTTTCAGCCTAAAAAACTATGATTGACCAATTAAGAGACATATTCTAAACATATGGTTATAGAGATGTACATGAGTGCATAAGAAGATAAGTTTGGGGAAGTTAAAGAGAAGAATGCTAAAATAAGAGGAAAAAGGACAAAAGGAAAGAAATCAATAAGGATTTATCCTTCAATTAGGGAGATCATATCTCCACAAACTTAACAGAAAATAAATTTGGAGATGTGGTTGTAATATAGCCCATAGTTGGGGGGATCACATCCTAATGAAAGTAAAAGAAAATAAGTTTACAATGTGGTAGTAATACAGCTCATAAAATAGATAAAACCCAAATAAAAAGTTAAGAGAGTAAATATTCATATAAAATGTAGATATAATCCCTTACTTAGTGTATCCTTATTCCCTTTTCTTGTTAATTATACCCAAGGCCCCATTACAAGCTTAACAAAAACCTATTGAAAAATTATGAAAAGCAAGCTTATGGGGTGTTTTGTGAAGATCAGGAAAATCATTGGTCTGCACATTATTGATTGAAAAACATACATGTAGCATGAAATTGACACTGCACACACATATTTTTCATTTCATGAAAGGATTGATGAAGCATGGGTTTCATGAGATTATTTGGCAAGTATCTTGAGTGATTTCTGAGATATGTGCACATGTGTCATTTATCTAGCATGTTACTGATTGTTTGAGAGAGATTTTCCTAACTAATTCATGAGTTCAGATTGTTATTTTGCTTGAGGACGATCAAAAGCTAAGTTTGGGGGTATTTTATAAGCTCATAATATATCATATTTTTTATATCTAAATTCACATGTTTAAGATCTTCTTTTAATATTTTTTGATGGATATTGTACTCAACAAAGTTTGTTTTATTGATCTGTAAAATGAAACTGAAGATTATAAAAGATGTTACTTTGAAGCAATTTCTGGGACTGATGGAGGCATATTTAGAAAATGTTTTCAACATGAAAGTTTTAGCATTTGTTCTTATATTTTCAATCATCAAGAATTACATAATTTCAAATTTATATGAGAAATTTATGGCTAAAACTTTCATGTTTTCAACATGAAAGTTTTAGCATTTGTTCTTATATTTTCAATCATCAAGAATTACATAATTTCAAATTTATATGAGAAATTTATGGCTAAAATAGTGCAACTATCTGTAAAGTTTTACATTCGTCTGCTACTTCATATGACAGAAGGCATCACTTTGAAGGCTCACGAATCATAGAAGATGGATGATTCATAAAAAGTGATCAATATAAAAGTTGTATTCCCTAAAATTATCTATCCAATACAAAAATAATGGTATAATTCCAAGTTTGTATGATGATCAAAACAGTGATACTCTCTTCAGAAAACTCTAAAATATCAATTTTGGATGCACAAAAGGCATTACTTTGAGCTTATATGACTCAAGATATAAGTCAAATCAAGAAATGTGATTAACATGATAGTTGTATATCTTGAAATTAACTATCCAAATCAATAAAAATTTCTTAATTTTGAGTTTATATGAGAAATTTATGATCATTATACTAAATCTGCTTTGGAACATCAAAACTCCAAAGCAAACTTGTACCTTTGAAGTTAATATTTAGTGACTCCAAAGTTCACTTGCATGCCTCCAAAGCAGATTTGTGCCTCTAAAATTGACTTTTATGACTCTGAAGTAAATTTTTCACTTTGAAATTAGCTTTAGTGGCTCCAAAGTTCACTTGAGGGCCTCCAAAGCAGGAATTCAAATTTGTAGCTCAATCTTTAGTGCCTCCAAAGTAGCCTAACAAGAAACAAAGTTTGAAATCAAAGCTTGGAATTGGAAGTGCACAAATTTAGTTATTTTTCCATAAATCAAATGTTACAAATTTAAGATTACGAGACATGTGGATTATAAAGTATTATTGAAAGCTGATCTTTGGGCTCAAGATTGTGTTGCAATTTTTAGAATCCAGGATACACAGGAACTTAGTTATTTTGAGAACTTCTATTTTTATGCATTGTAATGTTTGGGGAGATATATTTTCATTGGGAAATATTGAGTTATTATTGGAAGAGGATCTCTATGAGTAGAGGCATTGCAATTGGTAGATGAGTTCTACTAAAACCCTGCTACTTGGGTTTTTTAAGGAGACATCTAGAATATAGTTGGTATAGAGAGTTGGACAAGGGAAGAGCTTAGAGCAAGAAGATCATTGGAGAAAGACACAAAAGCCACTGCAACTAGAATATTCTGTTTTCTTTCTAGTTCAGCTTTTGTTTTTGAATCAACATTCAACCTTGGAATACAATGATGTTTATCAATTACTTAGTTGATTTTAATTCAAATATAATGTTCTAAATTTTTTTATCTAAGGATAAATGGATCCTAGCAATGAAGCTTGTGTTGATGTTTGATTTTTGAGTTAAATTATCTTCTTTTTCATTATTTCTTCTTTTCTAAGCTTAATACATGTATTTGCTTAGCTACCATTTGCATGAACTAAGATTCTTAATTTATAGTCGAGAGAAGTGAATTCAGAATAGACTCCGGAATTGAAGAATATATGATGCAATGAAGTCTAGATATAGCCAATGTCCATGTGTAATCCGTGTGAGTATGACTTTGCGAGTGCATATATTATACATGGATGCCTAATCTTAATGGGTTTATTGATTTAGACATGCATGGAGAAATTGTAGGTAACTTTAATAGGCACGCCTAACATATCACTTGAGAAAGGGTGGTAGATACTTTAGTGCATTTGATCGATAATGAGTTGCAAGATAGTTAATTCAATGCAATTCATCAATACAAGTGGATTTTCTAGGTGAAGTTGAATTCCTAGATATTTCATCCATTGATATTTTTTCTTTTTCTCTTATAATTTATCAACTTCATCATTTATTCATCCCAAATATTACTGATTTGATACAAGTTTGGTACTTAGTGTGTAACAAGCTACTTCTTCGTGGGAACGATACTCAACTTACCTCATCTATATTAATTGTGATCGTGTATACTTGCACAAAAGCCAACAATATCCCAAGAGTAGGTTGTTTGTATATTATGTAACTATATATGTTGATGGAATGAGAAAGATTTCATAATAGTATGGATGGATTATTTTATGCCTGTATGGCATAGTTATAATATATGTTGTGTTGAATGGCACAATTACGATATGAAGTGCCAATATGGCACAAATATGGTATGAAATATCCATGTTCGATTTGTGATATGCAATATAATAGAATGGTGTAGAACATACATTGGAATGATGAGAATTGGAGCCTCATGAGTATATTCTTATGATTACATTATGATTTATTTATTTATGTTCCTAGTTAGAACATGCTACTGCTATTTTACTATTGTATTATATTCTGCCTACTTACTGAGTTTGCTTAGACTCATGCTTTCTTATTATAACTTTTAGCTGGCAGGTGAAGTGATGGTGTCCAACTAAGGGTTGGTCCTAGAACGCAAGGTTAGAGGATGTTATTTATTTTGATTTGAGAAATTAGGATTGGAATCCCATATGTGCATGTATAATTGTAATTAATAGAGTTTAAATAATTTAACTAAAATGTATTGGCATGTCATAAGGATATTGTGGATAGATGTAAAATATTCTAGTTGTGTTTATTAATATCATGGGGCGACTCTAATTATGAGCAAATGTGAGTAAATTGGGCAAGGTTAATGATTTATGTTTTTATTTTATAGTTATTAAGGTCAAGTATATATGATAATGAATGTGTAGGTTTATATCCACATAATTCAAGGTAAACTCTGCAAAAATTTGGCAGGGTGTTTCTTTTAAAAATGAAAAAATTATAGGAAAATGTTAAAACGCATAGTCCCCAAGGCAAGGCTGACACTTGCCTACTAAATAAGTTTGCTCAGTTTCACATTATTTTATTTGTAGTTTTTAGTTAACAGGTCAGGTGATGAAGCCTAACCAGGGGTTGGTGCTCATAATCGGGATTAGATGATCATCTTCATGATGCTTTGATGAAATTGGGGCTAGAATACCTCATAATAAACCCGAATTTGTAATTTGATAAGATTCAAGTTATTATTTCTATTGAGTTATGTATGAGGCAATGGTATTGGCATGTCATAGTGGTAGAATGTATGTGATGTGTATGGATGTATTTTTGTGCAGGTCTAGTTATTCCATTTGTCATTACAATATAACTTATGATTTTGGGCAGTATGTGGGTGTGTATTATTACTTGTGTTAGTGATGTATAAATAATTGGAGTTATGGTGTTATGTGAGGAATGTTGTATACATACTGAATCTTTATATTTAAAGGGAGACTCTGTCGAATTTCCAGTAGAATCCTTCTCTGGAATATAAGGTGGTAATGCCTAGGAGCGGGGTGTTACGAATAACGCCCCCAACTCTATCTTATATGAAGTATTGTCCACTTTTGGGCCTATCAGATCATGCTAGCACACAAAGCCCACAAGGTTTTGCCCATTTGGGTCAACTCTTCTAGCCTAAAAGTCACCTAGCAATGATTTGTCGTAGTTCACACTCAAACCCCTAATTTCAAGTTATATTGGTTTTGAAACCAACTATCTCACCACTATGCTAGAAACCAAGTTGGTGAGAGAGTTGGTTTCAAAACCAATATGACTTGAGATCAGGGGTTCAAGTGTGAACTATGAAAAGTCATTATGATGTGCCTTTTAGGCTAGACAAGTTTAGCCAAATGGATAAAATCGTGCGGGCTTTGCATGTTGTGTGATTTGGTGGACCCAAAGCAGACATACTTCACATTGGCTAGAGTTTGGGCTGTTACAAATAATATTAGAGCCAACCCCCAATAGTCTAATAAGGGGAGTGTACCCAGCAAGGACGCTGGAGCCCTTGGGTGGGATGGATTATGAGATCTCACATTGCCCGGGTGAGGTGGGAGTACTTAATTAAGTGTGGGGGCTTGTGATAATCTGTTGAGGAACCTTTTGTAGTACAAAATTGTGAGCCTAATACTCATCTGATGAGCCAATGAGTTATACCTGGTAGGTGTGCTAGAGGGTTGGCAAAGTGGACAATACCTCAATAGGAGCCTAGGTTGTTACAATAAAAAAAGAAGTTAAGGAAACAACACAAGGACTTCTAGAAGTCACCCATACTAGTACTACTCTCACCCAAGCACACTTAACTATGGAGTTCTGATGGGATCTGGTGCATTAGAGCTGGTATGATAAAGATCAAGAAAAAATTCAAAAAAAAATTAAAATGATGTCATTGTTAAGTCTAACCTCTTTACTAAGCTTGATTTTGATGATGAATGAGATTAAATAACTTAGTTTTAATAATGAACAAACAAATGAGTGAAGAATTGAGGTACTAAAAAAATTACTTTCCAAGTGTTGTAGTATTAAACAATAAAATAGATTAAGGAAAGTAAACAAAGGTGTTAACTATAAAATCATTATAGTTAACCTTCAAAGAAAGATATACAAAAGAATGCTCAAATAAAAATCATTCAAAAGTCACTAAGAAGCAATTCAGAACTTGCTTGGAGGCTTGGCATGAAAGATCAGAAGTTAAGAAGAAATCCAAAGTTAATCTGAAGTTATGCAGAATTACTCAAAAGTAATCAAATGTAACTCAAAAATTGGGCCAGAAGCATCTCAGAACTGACTAAGAATTAGAATACAACAATATCAAACATCAGAAGAAAAATAAAAAACAACCCAGAAGAAGAATTAGTTGTTCAAAATCAGGCCAAAAGTAATGTAGAAGCATCATCATGTTGCTCCAAAGCAATACAACACTGCACCAA
The DNA here is from genome assembly GCA_036873735.1 of Pouteria campechiana. Taxonomy (NCBI): domain Eukaryota; kingdom Viridiplantae; phylum Streptophyta; class Magnoliopsida; order Ericales; family Sapotaceae; genus Pouteria; species Pouteria campechiana. Next base: position 16,749 of record JAYJMB010029558.1, on the reverse strand, counting down.
AGCAATGCAGAAGCATTGTCACGACACATAGAAGAAAAGCAAAAGTATTATCACATAGAAAGCAATACATAAATGTTCAATCACATAGAAATAAGACAGAAGAACTTTGCCCACAATGAAGCAACCTAGAAGACAAGTTAATTGATTAGAACCATGCAAAGAATTCTTGGATTGGCAGAAGTAACACAAAGGTAAAGCAGCATTACATAGAAGTAATGTAGAACCTATCATGGTACACAGAAGCAGTGCAGAAATCATGCATAATCAAGTCAGAAGTTTTATCAGAGATATATTTAAGTCTACATGATTAAATGAAGCTATCAAAAGTAAATTTTAAACTTCATAGGTAAATCAAAGGCAACTCAGAAGTTCTTTAGAAGACTTGAAGATGACCATTGAAGAATAAGACAATGGACAAAAATTCTGAAGAGAAAACTGCCAAAAATTTGTTTACCATAGAAGTCATATAAAACCACTTTAGAAATTTTGTTGATGTATAAATTGAAGCATAGAATTTTTGAGAATGCACTCAAAATTTCTAAACACAAATCACTTGCAAAAGTCATCACCAAACCTACCCAACTAGTTTGAAATTGGTGCCAAAGGTTGCAACGACTAAAATTTCAAATCCCATATAAAAAGAATTAAGACAACACTTAGCAACAACTAAGAGATTACATTAAAAATCCTTTTATTGATTAACAGAAGAGCATTCATAACTTCCCATCATTCAACTCTAATTGCTACGTCACTGTCAAATTATTCAAAATTTTGAACATTAGATCTATATTACTTTCAAATGGAATTTGAATCGATCTAATTGCTTACTTTTTCTTTCAATTAAGTTTTAGCTTTAATACTTGTTAGCCTAAATAAGAGGCATTAATATTATAAATTCCATTTTTAAAAACCAAGAGTTAGTTGGTAAGCTTTGTGAAACCAACTGGTTAGCTTTGAAAAACCAGTAAGTTAGTTTGTAAGCTTGAAAACCAATGTGTAAGAGTTTCTGGTGAACTTGGAAAACCAATAAGTTGTTGGTAAGCTTGTAAAACCCACAAGTCTCATAGTAGAACCTTAATTCAGTAAAGGAGACTGACTTAGAGAAGTGTAGTAGGAACACAGAAAGGACTGAACCACTATAAAAATACTGTGTGTATGTGCTACAAGTTATTCTCTTTTTCATTTTTAAGCATATATATTCACTTATTGGCCAGGATTTTTAAAAGATCAATTCACCCCCCTTCTTGAGCTACCATCTAGTTAGGGATCAACAAGTGGTATCAAAGAAGGCTTCATTAGTTAATTTTCAATTACTAGTATATTAACTTGTGAAGAGATTCAAAAGGTCAGTATGTTCCATAACCCATCTGCTAAAGGGAAATCCACATTCAAACCTCCACTTTTTGATGAAACCAATTATGGGTATTGGAAGATGAGAATGCAAAACTTTTTGACTACCACTGATTACCAGTTGTGGGTTATAGTTAAGAATGGAAAGAATGTTACAAACATAGAAGATATTCAAACAGTAGAACATGATGCTGAAGCAAAGAATTATCTCTACTGTGCACTAACTTCATCAGAATTTGAAAAGATTTCTGCCCGTGACTCAGCCAAGAAAATCTGAGATAAACTTTAAGTAGCACATGAAGGTACAAATCAAGTAAAAGAAACTAAGATAAATATTCTAGTGCAGGAATATCAAGCCTTTTCCATAAAAGAATCAAAAACCATCTTTGAGATTTTTGAAAGGTTTTAGAAAGTTACCAATGGACTGAAAAGCTTGGGAGAAAAATAGGAAGAAACCAAGTTTGTTAAAAAAATATTGAGATCTCTACCTAGATTTGGATGCCTAAAGTAACTACTATATAGGAAACAAAGGATGTGAGTAAAATGAAAGTAGAAGAACTCATGGGATCACTTATGACCCATGAAGTCTTAATAAAATAAAAAGTTCCAGATAAATTCAAAGGCAAGAAGATTGCTCTACAAGCTGAATCAGAAAATGAAGAATCTTTAGAAGAAGCCTCAGTAAGGGAAGGTGATGAGGAAATGTTAATGATAACCAAAAGATTCAGAAAAATAATCAGAAAGAAGAAATTTGGAAACAACTTCAAAAGTGATAGCAAGAGCAAGGAAAAGAAGGAGATTACAATATGTTACAATTACAACAAGTATGAATATATTAGATTTGATTGCCTAGAACTAGACAAAAGGCAAGGAAACAAGAAGAAAATGTATAATTCTTACTTTGGTAAAAAGAATACTCCTAACAATAGCAAATTTGAAAAGAAGAAGAAAGTGATGGCTACATGGGAAATGCTGGAAAATATGATGCAAGAAAGTTTGAGTGAAACAGAAGAAGAAAACGAAGTTCAACTCTGTTTACTCAACTCTAAAGAAAGAGATCAGGAGGAGCATCATATAGGAATAAGCTTCATGGCCATTCATGAAGATGAGGTAAACTCAAAAACTGAAACTTTAGATTTAGAAGAATTATTAGATGAGTTATATTTAGAATTTAAAACTTTAAAAGCTAAACACAAAGAAACATAAAGAGAATTAGAAACAACAATCTATGAATGTTCTAAATTAAAATAAGAAAATGGTCAACTCAAAGCGAACATTAACATAGAACTTGAGCAAACAAAAGCAGAAAATCATGCTCTTAGAAAAGTATTAACTTTTACATTATTTAACATTAAGATAAAGAAGAGAAGTAAAGAAAATCATAGAAAGAAAATTAGCAATCTTAGAAGAGGATTAGAACCCAAATAGAATCAAATTTGGGTACCAAAAACTATTGCTAACATTATAAATACATCAATATTAATAGATAATAACTCAATAGTATCTAGAAAGAAATTGGTGCCAAAATATTCTGCTACTAACCCACCTGGACTCATTCCTAAATAGGTACCAAAAACTATAGCTTGATTTTATTATTACAAGTGTTCTTGAGAGCCACAAGCAGTAGCAAAAAGTATATTAATTGTGGTTGCTCAAGACACATGATAAGAGACAAGGAACTATTCACATGATTAACAGCTAAAAATGGAGGAACAGTTACCTTTGGAGATAATGGAAAAGGTACAGTGGTTAGGACTGGTAAGATTAGCCAACCTTCATCTATTACTATTTCAAATATTTTACTAGTAGAAGGATTAAAACACAATCTATTAAGCATTAGTCAATTATGTGATAATGGGTATAAGGCTATGTTTGAATCACATACATGTTCTGTAATAGATAGTTCAAATTTAGTTGTAGTACTTGGTAAAAGATGTGGAAATGTGTATTTAGTAGATCTAAGTGATATCCAAGTCAAATATCTTATTGTGACTAATGAAGAATCCTTGTTGTGGCATAGAAGACTGGGACATGCCAACAAGTTCATGACTGAAAACTTATACAACAAAGATCTTGCGATTGGCTTACTTAAACTGAAATTTGACCAAAATGAATTGTGTGGTGCTTGCTTAAAAGGAAAGAAAGTTAGAGAATTATCCAAATCAAACGAAGAAGTATACACAACTAAACCACTTCAATTACTACACATGGATCTTGTTAGACCAACAAGAACTAGAAGTCTTTGAGGGAAACATTATGCATATTTCATTATGGATGATTATTCTAGATTTACCTGGATAATGTTTCACGCCTCTAAAGATGAGACTTTTTCATTCTTTGAAACATTTACCAAACGTATACATAATGAACAAGATTCTCATTAGTAGACATAAGAAGTGATCATGGTGGAGAATTTGAAAATAAAAAAATTCATTACATTTTATGAAAGCAATGAAATTTTACACACATTCTCTACACCAAGAACACCTTAGCAAAATGGAGTAGCTAAAAGGAAAAATAGATATTTGCAAGAGATGGCAAGGACAATGTTGAGTGAATATGAATTACCTAAATACTTTTGGACCGAAGTAACGAATACTTCATGCTAGATTATTAAAAGAATTTTTACTAGATCTATACTCAACAAAACTCCATATGAATTATGTTATGGTAGAAAACAAAACATTTCTCATTTTCACACTTTTGGTTGCAAATGTTTCATTCTCAACAATGGAAAGAAAAATTATGGCAAATCCAATAGTAAATCTGATAAAGGCATTTTCCTTAGTTATTCCATTGTTAGCAAGGCATTTAGAGTTTATAATCTAAAAAATAAAACTGTAAAGGAATCTATTCATGTAAACTTTGATGAAAGTATTAACCTCTCTAGAAAGACAAGCGATTTTGATGATGAGACAGGAGAACTCACAACTCATGTGGAGAAAGTAAAATACAAGGTAAAGATAAAGACTCCTCACAATCAAAAACACATAAAGATGAAGAAGAACCAAATGATGCACCATCCATTAATGAGGTAAATAATGAAGGTAACAATTCCTTTCCAAAAGATTAGAGATTCATGCATGATCATCATGAAAACCAAGTAATTGGTGATATTTATGATAAAGTAAGAACTAGATCTTCATATCATCAAATATGTGGTAATTTTTCTTTTATTTCTCAATTAGAACCAACTTGCATAGATCAAGCTTTAGAAGATGAATATTGGCTTATAGCCATGCAAGAAGCATTAGATCAATTCAAGTGTAACAATGTGTGGACACTTGTTCCAAGGCCCAACCATGAATTTGTTATAGGAAATAAATAGCTTTTTAGGAATAAATTAGATGAATCTATTATAGTAATAATAAATAAAGCAAGAATAGTAGGCAAAAGGATACTATTAACAAGAAGAAATAAACTTTTAAGAATCATATAGTCTTATTGCTAGAATTGAAGATATTAGAATGTTACTAACATTTGCATCTTTCATGAACTTAAAGCTTTGTCAAATGGATGTTAAAAGTATGTTTCTAAATGGTTTTATTAATGAACAAGTTTATGTAGAACAACCTCCTAGGTTTGAAGATCTTTATGATTCAAACCATGTCTTCAAATTCAAAAAATCTCTATATGGATTAAAATAAGCTCATATAGCATGGTATGAGAGATTAAGTAAATTCTTAATAGAAAAATGATTTACAAGAGGTAAAGTAGACACCACACTTTTTATTAAGCATGACAAAAGTAATAAGCTAATTGTTCAAATTTTTATGGATGATATTATATTTGGTGCAACTAATGACAAATTATGTCAAGACTTTTTTAATGTGATGCAGGGACAATTTGAGATAAGTTTAATGGGTGAGATGAACTTCTTTCTGGAACTTTAAGTAAAACAGATAAAGGAAGGAATATTTATCCATCAAGAAAAATACACCAAAGAAGTACTTAAGAAATTTGATTTGGAAGAAGGAAAGCCATTAGCCACACTAATGAGCACAACCATCAAAATGGATAAGGATGAAAAAGGTAAATCTATCTATCAGAAATTATATAGAAGCATGATAGGATCTCTTTTATATTTAATTCCAAGTAGACCAGATATTATGTTTAGTGTATGCATGTGTGCATGATATCAATCAGATCCTAAAGAATCACATCTATTTGTTATTAAAAGAATATATAAATACCTTTTAGATACCCCAAATCTTGGACTATGGTATCCAAAAGATTTAAATTTTGAATTAGATGGGTACTTTGACACAGATTTTGCTGGATACAAAGTAGATAGGAAAAGTACCTCGGAAATATGTCAATTTTTTTGAAGCATGATCATATCATGGTTCTCCAAGAAATAAACATTTGTAGCTTTATTAACTGCTAAAGCTAAATATGTAGCATAGGTAGTTGTTGTGCATAAATTTTATGGATGAAATAGCAATTGAATGATTATGCTAGTGTAATAAATCTGACAAAGAATCTAATACTACATTAAAAAAATAAACACATAGAAGTCAAACATCACTTCATTAGAGACCACGTAAAAAATCATAATATCTACTTAGAATATATACCAACTGAAAATTAGTTAGTAGACATTTTACAAAACCTCTTCTAGAAGACAGATTTTGTAAAATCAGAAGAGAACTCGATATACTAGGTCCATGCGCATAAAATACATATTTGATCTTAATGTTTAAATGCCTAAAAAAATTCATAAATATTAAATAAATTGATCCAAAAGTATATCATAAATCCTAAAATAACATTTAGAAGTATGTCAGAAGTAACTAAAAAATTCTATCAAAACACTAAGAGTTCATTAGAAATCACATAGAAGTTCACACAAAATCTCTAAAACACATTCACTTAACATAGAAGTTCTATAATACTTCCTTAGAACTTCTAACTAATGGCTCTGATAGCTATAGAACTTCTGCATGTTAAAAACCAGCTCTATGTACTTAGAACTTCTGAGATCATTAACACAGAAGTTTGAACTTCTATTCTGAACAGAACTTTTGCTCCTTGAATTAACTTCACTGTAAACTCCTCACAACTTCTAAGATCATTAACTTGTAAATTTTATGTCGCATAGAACTTTTGTTACACTATAAATGAAGTTTTGTCCCCTTCTAAAACCCTAAAACAAAAATGTTTGCACTCTCACTTCAAAATTCTAAGCTTCTTCTTCAGAAAGGCAATTCAAAATCCTCTCATCATCTAGATTTTCCCTCTATTAACCTGCTTCCATTTTGATTCATTCTAGAGATTTTCCATCCCCAGAATCTTTAAGAACTCCCCTATTCGAAACCCTAAGCCAAAAATCCCATCTATTACTAAAAATGGTGAGGACAAAGAGGGTTAGTAAGAGATTAGAGATGTCATCTTTAGATTCTAAAAAAAGGAGAAGAGAGATGACAACAGAAGAAACACCAAGAAAAGGAAGAAGAACAGAAGATTAAATTCTAAAGGTAATCTTTGATAACAACTCTTTAGCTTACAATTAGTTTAGCAAATGTTTAAAAGGAAGAAAAATAGTGAAGGGAAGAGTGTTTGATTTTGAAGCATTGGGTGAAAGTGGTCTCAATATTGAGGTGACAAATTGGATTAAATTCCAAGGATGGAAAAGTTTTATGAGTTATAAGGATAAAACTTATACCAGAATGATTCAAGTCCTGGCTGCCAATGTCAACTATAATACTAAGAAGTCATGGATAGGAAAAACTAAGATTGATCTATCTCCAGAGAATATAAGAAGTACATTTAACATTCCTGAGAAAATCAAGAAATTGATTGGCCATCAGATAGAAGAAGGCTATTCTTAGGTTTGGCCAAAGTGGAAATTAAAGAGAATGTGACTTATCTACATGTCAACCCTCTGAATTTTGATCTCAATCTAGCCCATATGTTGATATTCAATAGCATATATCCCAAGATAGGAGGTACTGCTCAGATTTTTGAAAAGGAAGCAAAAATCTTGTGGGCAATAAAGCATAAGAAAAGGATAGATCTGACTCAAATGATAGTTGATCAACTTTACTTGGTAAAGACATCTACCAAGTATTACCCACCTTATGGGATGATCATTTAAAAATTCCTGAAAATAACAAATATTGATCTGACAAAGGAAGATGGAGAAGATTACATAACAAAAGAAGAAATCAATAAAGACATTTTGAAGAGAATTGGCTTCAAGTTAACATCACAAGGATGGATCTCACTGAAGCCAAGGAAAGAGGAATAAGTGAAAAGAACAAAAATTGTAGAAGAAGGAAGAGACAGACACGATATAGTGGAAGAAGAAACAAGAGAGGAAACCATAAAAAGAAATGAAAGAAGGACAGAAATAGAGGAGTCATAAGGCATTTTCAAAGAAGGATTAACAATACCTAATTACACACCAATGGTACTATAACAAATAACCAATCCTAAATATGTAGAATTCATATCCTGATAGGAATCTAAACACATTCAGATAAATGATATCGATATTCAAATTTCAAGTATGCACTTATAATTAATGAAACATCATCAATCCCAGCATGCCTCAAATTCTTAATCCAACTGCTAAACTCAAACATAAAATTACTAAACTCCCATTCATACTAAGTTAAAGCCAAAATACATTAACCAAAGTAGTTGAAGCTCATAACAATATCCGATATCAACTATATAGAGGAATACATAATTTCATTAATCGCATTATCACTCAATTTAGTTTAATCCAGCTATAATTAAATTGAATGTCAATTAACACACAATCATGACACATAGGGGAATTTATCAAATCACATGCTTACAAGCAAAGTATTTAAACATACTTAAGCATACCCATTTTGACCAAAGGAATCACATGATTCCATCATAAAGCACTTAATCAAAACTAGATCTAATTTCCAATACTATTCACAAAACTTCATGGTTTCATTAGTCTAATTCAAATACATTGCAAGACGATAGCCTTTATGCCTTCAAATACACCGCCACGATTCCCTATGCAACTCTAAGCATAACATACATTTATTATCAGTATAATTACTGATTTTAATTTTTCCACACCTTACAATATATCTATAATCATTTCATATTTCATCATCCATAAATTGCAAATGTGATAACAACAGTGTCATTTTCTTCTTATCTCATGCAATATCCTTTAGATACATATTCATATCAATTCATCACTACTCTGTCAAGTGACAACTATTATTTATATGTTCTTCATTTATTACTCATGCCTTCCTATTATCCTTAAATTGTTACTCTTCCATATTACTATGGCATGTCATTTTCTGTCACTTCCTTATACCCTATTATCATCATGATTTTGAATTTTGGTGCTCCCACATAGATGAGCCAGGCTTATCATACAGATAAGTCCTAGGCTCTAATACCATTCTGTGATGCCTCACCTTCTAATGAACGACTTACCTTTTTGCACTGAATTTCACCTCAAATTGCCCACATTTAGGGTGGGGGTGCTTGAGTTCCATTTTGGAACTTGACTAGTTTATACAGAAAAATTGACAAAATATCCCCTAAATTATTAGGATTTAACCTATACAATATTGATCAAATAAAACAAAATAATAACATAAACTCTAAAACACGAACCCACACTTCCCATAACCCAAGATTTCGGTTGAGTCATGATGGCGATATGCTCACTAAACTACATGTAATTCATCTACAAAATTAATATGACATGCCATTCCATCTATTATACATCAATTGAAGTCTATTAAATACAATAAGCTAACTACAAATACATATTGAAATTTATATTTATAATTCATAATATCACAATGAATGAGTCTTCAATCTTGGTCACTAGTTCTAACCCATAGTTGAAATTCTTAGCCTAGCCTGTTAACTAAAAATTTAAACAAGAAGGCATGAGTCTAGGCAACTCAATAAGTAAGTAAATGTCATAAACAATAGTTAATCCATAATTAGTACATTTCATATCCAGTAATCGATATTCATCATTCTAAAGAACCAAAAATGGATATATACTCATCAATAAATATGACATAAAGAAATCCATGTTATTCCACATAGAACAAAGGGATTTTCTCTATCACTCATATTAAGCATTCACACTAAACCAAACATTAGCTTTTAATCAAATATGAGATATACACTATCCCCAACCAAAAATACATGCCTAAATTCATAAAAATGGGCTAATCCCCATCCATTTAACAAACCTGCTCATATTTCAAACAAATGGGATATATGTTATCCCTATCCATCCAATGGAAATAAATGCCCACCTACATCAGGTTCTTAGCTCTCAACCATTCCTCTAACTCTATGCCTTTTCATCCTTCTTAGATTATCCTGCATAGGGTAACAATCCCGTTTAATTACAAGATGATTTTACTCAAATATGTCAAGCGAAACAATTACTTTTCTTATACATTTTCAATCAATAAGGTTATCAAATCCTTATTCATTGGACATTCTATATCATTCTATCATGGTTCATACAATTTTAAGCATAAACACTCTAACCTCTCTTACCACAACAAATCCATATAGGCTATTCACATCCATATGATATAAGAATAGTCAAGCTTTAATATATTCAATAAGTTTTTTAAATAATCTCACTTGTAATCATATATAATTATCATACAATATAATTGGTTGGTAATTGACTCTTATAGCAATCTAATTAGATATTTAATACCATCAATTTATGGCTTACATGACCCATTCACAAAAATCTTCTTTAACCCTAACTAGGGTATAGCCTAAAACTCATTTCTACTTATCCAAACCACTCCATACATGTTCTAAAACATATAAATCATGCCATTAATCACTTACCCCATGATTAATTCAACAAAAATTAGGAAATTTCCAATTTCCACTATTCACAGAAACCCTAACTTAGCAATTTTAGCAATTTCACATGCCAAATCTTCATAATAATTGCATTAACTCATTTCCCCATGAATTTACAAGCACATATATCAATTTAAGTCCAAAATTTCATCATTTCTCAAAACCCTAAAAATCTAAAATTTGAGATTCGATTGGGAGATTGAGCTTACCTTCGCTTACAAGCATAGCCGTCCTCCCCAAATGAATGACTAAGCTCCCACCTCCATATGGCTCCTTCCATTCGGTGGAAATCCAATGTTTCTTCCATTTTGTTCCATTTTCCATGGTTTAAATGGATGAAAGTTTAGTTTAAATGAAAGATAATAAGTTTATTTAGCCAAGCAAGATGATTTCCTAGCTTAAATGGCTAGAAATCAAGTATTATGGGGCTAAGGCAAAAGGAGAAAAAGAGTAGAACAGACCAGAGAAGAAACAGGATGGAAAAATGGCCAAAAAAGTCATTGTCTCACATAAAACAATGATCCACACCGCAACATGGAAAAATTTGCCCAAATTCCATTTCTCTGGAGGCTTATCATGGCAAAGAAAAGCCTTACTATGACAATATCTTTTTTCTGACATAATGATAGTATTTGGAGCATAAATTTTTCATACGATATCCAAATGACCTAGAGGCATAAGAAAGATAACTTCAAGGGATACAATTGTTATGCGAATAATGATTTTCAAATCATCCCCCAAATATGTCAAAAATTTTAATAAAGTTGATCCACCTCATTCATCTTGTTATTTTTTTATCATTTGGAAGAGTTTTGGTGTATTAGTCATAACTTCCTCATATGACATCAGAATTGAGTGACTTTGCTTCCATTGGTCAGATATTTCATGATTGATAACTTTGATGTGGAACACTCTTTCAAATTAATCCATTATCTATGTCAAAAATTAATCACAATGAACCCTTTTCAAATTCAACATTTACACTTATGAAAAATCACCATACCCCCCTTTTTATATAAAACATGTCAAATCTCCTAATAATCACTTTCCATAATCGCATACATGAATTGATACTTTTTCATATCATTTGATACCTCATTTGAGGTCAATTATAAAAAAATCACCTATTCAGTTGTTTTTATCAACCTTTTTTTGTCATAAGTAACTCCATGGCCATTTTCATTCCAAAATGCATCCAAAACTCAAACTAATGTTTCACACACATTATTATAATACACATAATAACTATTTTAGGCCATTCACATTGATTATTGATATACTTTTTCACAAATTCACCATTTTAGTTCTTTTTAACCGAATTATCTTTGAATTTTCTGCTATAAATGACTCCCTATTCCAATTCCATTCTAAATTACACCAAGTCTTAAACCAAGATTCCCCACATATCACAATACCTATGGTAATCATATTACATTATTCATATAGATCATAATCTTGCCTTTGCTCAATCTCACCATTTTAGTTCTGTTCATATAACCTTCAACTTAATAGTTCAAAATTCCAAAATTATCTCAAAATTTTGATTCAATATCTCATACACATCACATTAAACATAATAATCATGCTACATTACTCATGCAAGTCATATACATGACTTTACTCAAAATCATCACTTAAGTTCTTTTTTCACTCAAAATTACTATTAAATTCATTCTCTTTGTTCAATTTAGCTTTCCATAATAAACTTCTTTATAAAACACCATTTATCACCTCAATTCCTCATTTTACTGAAATACAATTTTTTCCCAAATTTCAACACATAGGTGTTATGTATACCAACTAAGGTTGATGAGAAATCATCAACCATGAGCATGGCTTTGGAGCATCTTTTCTCTCTTCAAGAAGAATTGACCTCTTTGAGAGAAGAGGTAAGAACAAATAGAGACCATCTTAAAGCTCTTCAGAGGGAGTTTTGCCAAATGAGTCATCATTTATCCTTCTAAGAATCTCTTATTACCTTCAAGGAGAAAGAGGAGGTTGAAGGTTTAGAAATTATCCAACATTTGAAGGAGGAAGTAGCCGCTTCTCAACAAGAAGTGATGACAACCAAGGAAACTTTAATAGAGTAGAAGTCATCTTTAGTTGTGAGCTTGGAAGCTACTCAAGCATTGAAGACAATAGCAGAGTAGTTTAGGAGTCTATTTTAACTGCTTTAGCTCATTTGTAAACTACCTCTATGCATGAGAATCCCATATATTTATGAATGTGAAATTTTAACATTTTTTCACAACACTTGGCTTCTTGACATGTTTCTTTTTTTTTTTTTTTTTGCAAACTTCATGCATAATGATAATTCAAATTTTGCATGTGAATCAAATTGCTTAAGAAATATTCACAAGGGTTAGGAAAGAGGGATCAAATGCCCCCAATGTTTATTCCTTCCAGCTCATGGATAGCAATGATTTGAATTTTGCATGTAGACTAAATAGATTGAGAAACATTTATAAAGTTTAAGAAAGAGGGGGGAGCAAATGCCCTTAGCATTTGCTTCCTTCCTACTCATGCATAATAGTGCTTTGAGAAATGCCCATTGATGGGTAATTTTCCTATACCATTACTATTTGCAATTTGATATGAACCATTACTAAAAGCCTCTTATATGATATAAGCCCTTCCCATGTAGGCTCAAAGTTGCCAATTAAGTTTCCTCCTGCCATTAGTTTTGTCTTGATCTTAAGGATTAAATCACCTGGGCAAAATGCTTGATACTTAACTGATCGGTTATATGCCTCGGCCATGCGGGCTTGGTATAACTCGATCCTCTGCTTGGCTTGTATTTGGTTTTTATCAAAGAATCAAGTTCCTCAAACGATAATTTAGCTTATTGATCTATTGTCAACCTTAAGTGCATTGCAAGTCTTAGTGATGGCAATTGTAATTCTAAGGGCAAGATCACCTCTACCACGAACATTAGAGAATATGGAGTTGCATTGGTTGTTATTTGGTGAGTGGTGCGATAAGCCCAAAGCGCCTTTGGTAATTTGAGATGCTAGTCCTGCTTGTTCTTATCAATCATTTTTCCCATGATCCTCAGGATTGAATTGTTGAATACTTCTGCTTGGCCATTTCCTTATGGATGATATGGTGTAGAGATCATATGTTTGATGCCTTGCTTTTGACAAAACCTCCCCATTTATTCATTCTTGAATGGAGTGCCATTATCCTATGTAACCTAACATGGATTACCATATCGATATACGATCTTGAATTTGATAAACTCAATTACTTCTTTAGCTTTGACTTTCTTATATAAGTCAGCTTCTGCCCATTTGGAGAAGTAATTAGTTGCTGCCAAGATATAGGCATGTCCCTTAGAAGACGGAAGATGATTAGACCAATGATATCGAATCCCCACCATGCAAATGGGTAAGAGATGCTTGCAGGTAATAACTCTGATGATGGTATGTGCTAGATATCCCCATGAAGATGACATTGGAGACATGATTGGGCAAATTGTAGTAAGTCTTAAACCATGGTAGGCCAGTAGTATTCTCGGCATTTGACTCATCTATATAATCTTTGACTAAAGGGATGCCCACCATATTCATTGAAATGTGCTTGCATAAGTGCATATTGAATCTCTTCTCCATTCAACCATTGTAACTAGAGTCCATCATGTGCTTGGCAATAAAGTGTCTTATTGTGATACACATATCAAGTAGCTTTTTTCCTTAGAGCTAACCTCTTTTGTGAATTTTCTTGGAGGATTCCATATTGTAGATAATTGATGTATGGGGTTTGCTAATCATCCACCGTTAGTTCCATATAGGCGACATATTCCACTCACTTGGTAGTCTCCTTATTGTATAAGTGAAGAATGCATCTTTGTTGCTCAACTTTGACAATGACTTCTTGCCTCTAGCAATGGCTAGAGCGGTTACCAAGTTTATTAAAGCATCAACAATGGTATTCTCCATCCTTGGAATATGCCCAATGCTGACTTGAGAAATCTGATCCAATAGCCCTCCGGTAATATTGTAATACTGGCATAAACTAGGCTGGCGACTTCATATTTAGTAGTTAATTATTGGACCACCAATTTTGAATCACCAAAGATGTCTAATTTTGTAATCCCATAGTTTAGAGAAATTTGAAGTCTTAAGACTAGTGCCTCATACTCCACCTTCATGTTGGTGTAATTCCTCCCCAGGTAGAAGGAATATAGAAGGATGTCTTTCTGAGGTGAGATAAAGACAATATCGACACCAGCACCAATAGTTTTGGCAGCACCATCGAAGTACATTTGCTAGGGAGGGTTGACTTAGGCAATGAATACTTCCTCATCCTCTTACAAAATGACTTCTTCATCAACTAAGTGTGCTGCCAAGAAGTCAGCCAAAACTTGTCCTTTCATTGCTTTTTGCAGGATAAAGGTGATAAGTGAAATTCATTCACTTACATTATATATGTTCAAGCTTAGTTATTTGTAAATCCTTTTTACTTTTAGATGTATTTTATATTTATTCATTGAATTTTCTAGGTATTTGGAAAATTAGAAAAGAAGAGAAAATAAAAGGAAAAGATGAAGCTCAAAGAGTCAAAAAGAAGAAAACTAGCAAAGGAGCTACAAAACTCAACATACATGAGAAAACCCAATTGGGCACCGCATCGACCTGGCGCCGCTAGCACCAGGATTCATTATAACCATCTCCCAGCCAGCCACACTAGGGCTGCTACTGCTCCTTTTTTTTAGCTAGCTTGGTTAGGAGGTTTTTAAGTCAATGAGATAGGATTTTTCAAGGCATCTTTCCACATTCATTTTAGGGTTCCTACTAAGGGTTCTGAGGGGCGAAGCTTTGAAATTTCTTGTGGAGAAGGAGGAAGATTTCAAGTAAGCATGAGGAAGAAAAGCGGATGTCCTATATTGTGACGATCTTATCTAAAAGAGTTATTTTAATTTCTATTATGAACTAAATCCCTCTTTCTAGGGTGAAGATGCAACCCTATTTGATACTCTTTGTTATGTAGATTATTAGTTATTAATGACTATATGATTTTGTTTCATTAATTATGTTATTTGTAATGATTTGATTCATTTTATCACTTGATCACCAATATTATGAGTTAGATTGATTGTCCAAGCATGGTTAAGTTAGACACCATATGCTAAACATGAGCTCCTTTGAATGAAAAGGATAGATGGTAAAGGTAGACATCATATATGAAACCATCTTATTTTGGTTCATTATGTTTTTCAACTTAATGAGTTTTCACCTCAATTATGCTATACACCATAGGTAATTGGAATGAGTGCAAACACTTGATTTGAACCCACACACCTAATGGTAATGATCATACATTTAAAAGAACGAACCTATGTGAAATATTGAATCTAACATTCCACTAGTAATGAGGTATCATTTAGTGGTGAAATTGAATCCCTAGACCCTTGCATCATGTTAATATCCCTACATTATTATTAGTCATTGATTTTTACCATTCGATTCAGTTTTTGCAATTCCATCCAACATTATACCATATTCATTTAGTTCTAAATACATTCATTTTAAGGATACTGTAATTCAATAACTAAAACTACTTAAATCAGTTTGGTCATTCTTTGTGGGATCGACCCTTGCATTGCACACTATACTATTATACACCCATGCACTTGCAAGGAATTATAATTTGAACCATTGAAAGATAATGTCAAATTTTGACAATAATAATAAACATTTTTCCAATCATCCTCATAGCATGGGACAAGTGATCGAGAACTTGAACGGATCTGCTTTTGAAATTAGCCGAATCTCATGAGCAAGGAAATAATGCCTTAAATTTTGGGCTACAAACACCAACACAAGGCATGTCTTTTCAATCAGAGAGTAGTTGCATTTTGCATAGATCAACTGATGAATAACATAATACAATGTTTGCTCCTTACCATCTTAATTCTCTTGTGTTAGCAATGCCCCTAGCGATTGCTTGCTCATATAGATGTATAGAATAAGGAGTTTACCCTTACCAGTGTAGTGAAACCTAGAGGATTATGGAGCAATTCTTTGATGGTATTGAAGGATTTTTGGTAAGATTCATCTAAGCAAAGGCTACATACTTCTTGAGTAGGTGGTGAAATGGTTGACATCTTCCCGCAAAGTTGGCAACAAATCTTCTAATGTAAGATAGTTTGCCTTATAAACTTCTAAGATCATCTATATTCCTTCGGGGAGGCATATTCCTAATCACCTCTACTTTTTGTGGATCCACTTCGATTCCTTAGTGGTGGACAATAAATCCTAAAAACTTGCTTGACCCAACTCCAAATGCACATTTGAGTGGATTCATATGCGGCTTATTTTTCTTAAGCCATTCAAAGATGGTGCATAGATCCTCACAGTGTTGATCATGACCGTTGGATCTTACTACCAAGTCATTGACATAACATTAACATATTTGTGAAGCATGTCATGAAAAATAATTTGCATAGCTCTTTGATAAGTAGCTCTGATGAGTGGATTTCATTCACTCATAAGATACGTTTTTATACTTAGATATTTGTTATTCTTATGCAATTGTGTT
>JAYJMB010029547.1:0-37028 GCA_036873735.1 Pouteria campechiana | reverse complement strand
AGATAAATAGAATTGTATTATTATGTAATGCATGATTGTACAGGAGAAATGCCTTATATTTCAGAGGAGACTTTGCCTAATTTTTGGTAGGATTCTTCTCTAGAATAGAAGATGGTAGCATCTTGCATTGGCCCTAGGATGGTGTAGTTAAAACACCTAGGGTGGGAGTGCGGGATGTTACACATGGAATACTCAATTTTTTAGGTGAAATAGGTTTGTATAATGAGGCTAAACAAAAAAATTCAAATGGTGGTTTTTCACATGCTTTGCACATGCCATTCTTTCATCAAGTTCAATGGGGAATCTAGTGACAAAAATGTACTAGGTTAGCTTAAACGGATCAAAGAATGACTAAATCACTTCTAAGTAAATATGTCATCTAGGATTTCACCTTGAGTGATACTCATACAAGTTCTAACATGCTTATTTCAATCAAAATAAGTCAATGAATTCATAATATTGTCAGCTAATTTGCATATACTTTGCATGATTATGACATAATGTCCTTTAAAAGTTTTCATCAGCCATGAGGAAAAAAGAATTTTGTACAAGAATCAGTAGATCACAAGGAGTGCTTATCCTTCTTCCTAAATTATATGCAATGATAATCAAAATTCAGCATGCTAGTGATTAATAAGAGAGAAATATCCTAATTAATTTCAACACATTGGCACACAAATGCTTTTGGAGGCAAATCCTAATAGTCATAATGTAAATCTCAAAAAAATAGACTCAACAGATTCAAACTTAAACAAAACACTCCAACAAGACACTCTAAACAAAACACACAACTACTACCCCACACTTAAACTAAACATTATCCTCAATGTGAAAATAAAGCAATAAAACTAAGGACTTCCTTGAAAAATGTCAAATTACTCATCTATTCATCATCAACAGGTGGAGGGAATGGTTGAAAAATTAGAGGAGTGGGAAAGACGATTGAGCCCGTACCCTGGAAAAAATTATAGTTTTGAAACATAGACTCGTGGAAAGCAAATTACGTTGTCATTTTGCCAACACTACCATAAACAACTCATGAAATAATAATCATGGTGATTCAACAAGTAAAAAGCCAAGCACTTCACCAATCACAAGGAATTCATTTGCATTTTACCCAACATGCCATATTCAGAAGTGCAAAACCAAACACATGCATATGCATAATGAGCGCTCAACATGAACCTACAAAAATCATACTCCAAACACCCTCAAAACATGATCAAATTCACTTCACAAGCCCACAAATATTACACCACTCTGAGCAAAAAAACACACACACATATCATGGCACAAATTCCACTTTGAATATCAACACAACCTTCTCTCAAGAAATTCATCAAATACTTCATATATAACATCAAAACCCGCCTTTTCATCACAAAAACCCATCTCATTCTCTTAGAAATAACAAGATAAGATTAAGAAGAAATCATTGAAGTAAAAAGGATTGGATTTCACCTTGGTTTCTTCCAGCCTCAAGTGTCTTTGAGAACCCAACATGGGGAAATGGCTTGTAAAAGAAGAAGTGAATGAGAATTTAGGGAATGAGAGAGAAGGAAGAAGATTGATGTGTTTGGGAGATATATGGAATAAATTGGTGGTAGAATGGGAGGGATTTGATGTAAATAAGAAGGGGATGAAGTGTGGAGAAGAGAAGGTAAGAAGAGGTGTTTTGGGTTTGGAGAGAGGGGAGGTGAGCTGCTAGGCACAAGTGGGAGGGGAGTTGTTGAGATTTTGGCGTCGGTGGTGCTGCTCGTTGCTCGTTTTGAATGTTTTTTTTACTCACCTTGGTGCCGGTAGTGCTACCTCGCTACCTGCTTTACCTTCTCCTCTATTCTAGCTCCTTGTAATGATTCTTGGCTTTGAAGCTTTATGTGCTCTGCTCCCCATCTTCAAGACTCTGTTGAATCACTTTGATTTGCTCCACAACTCCATCACTTACATCATGTGATCCTTGCTTTAAATCCTCACTGGTTTTGCTTCCAATTCACTTGCTTCAAGTCTTTAACCTATCATTAACACAAAAGAGCAAATTATTCATTGCGAAAATTCAAAATATAATTAAAGCAAACTATCCTAATGCTACCCTATAAACTAATTCAAGAATTCATTCTTCCTAATAACTCAAATTAACTGAATGAAAAAGAAAAACTCAAAAGCTTGGGTTACCTCCCAAGAAGCGCAATATTTAACATTTAGGCAAGACAACTTCCCTTTTTATGGATTTTAAAGATTGCAGACTTCATTATAAGGCAATTGCGAGTCATTTCTAACATATTGCTTCACTCGATGCCCATTATCTTTGAAAGTGCTATTGTCTTTCAGATTTTTTAGCTTGATGGCTACATGTGGAAACACCTAATTGACTAATAACAGACCAACCTAGTGAGACTACAATTTTCCTGGAAACAAATGCAAATGTGAATCATAAAGTAAAACTTCCATTCCAGGCTCAATGTACCATTTGCGAATGAATTCATCATGATTTTTCTTCATCCATTCCTTGTAAATCTTTGCATTCTCGTATACTTTGTTCCTTAGCTCTTCCAATTCATTAAGCTACAAATTCCTCTGCTCTCTTGCCTTTTACAAATCAAAATTAAAAATTTTGATTGCCCAATATGATTTGTGTTCTTACTTAATCGGTAAGTGGCAAGCTTTCCCAAAAATAAGTTTATAAGGACTCATTCCAATGGGGGTTTTGAAGGTGGTTCTGTAAGCCCACAATACATCATTTAACTTCATCGCTCAATTCTTTCTTACAATGTTTATTATCCTTTCCAAAATTGCCTTAATTTTTTGATTGCTAACCTCAACCTGCCCCGACATTTGCTGATGATAAGGAGTTGTAACTTGATGTGTAATGTTGTACTTTCTAAGTAGAGTTGCAAAAATATTATTGCAGAAGTGAGTTCCCCTATCACTAATGATGGCCCTTGGAGTGCTAAACTAGGAAAAGATCGTCTTTCAAAAATCTTATCACCACATTAGCATTATTAGTCTTAGTGGCAATCACCTCAATCCACTTAGAAATATAATCCACAACAAGCAAAATGTATAGGTTACCATTCAATGGGGGAAATGGTCCCATAAAATCAGTCCCCACACATCAAATAATTCAACCACTAAATTACCTATTAGTGGCATCTCATCACACAAAAGTCATGAACAACCTTAAATGTAGTTGGCCAAATGAAACAAGACTAAAAAATCTTTAAAGCAATTTTCTTCCCTCCAAAATGCCCTCCACAGCTGAATGTATCACAATGTCTTAGTATACTTTGCTGCTCCTCTTCTGGCACACAATGTCTAATAATTTGGTCTAGACATAGTTTGAATAGGACTAGATCTTCCTAAAAATAATGCCTTGCCATGGACAGCAACTTCTTCCATCCTTGTGAATACAACATAGGATTAAAAACTCCTTTAACCAAGTAATTCACAATATTAACATACCAAGGTTCACTTCCCTTTACAGAAAATCATTATTCATAAGAAAAGATTTCAATGATGGGAATGTTCTCCTTGCCTCTCTCTTGCTTGAAATCGGTCCCTTCCACTAACCTGGATAAGTGATCTACTACAACATTCTCACAACCTTTCTTATCCTTGATTGTCCAGTCGAGCTCTTGCAACAGTAAAATCCACTTGATCAACTTGGGTTTGGTGTGCTTCTTTGCAAGCAAGTATCTTAATGTAGCATGATCAGAATAAACAATTACCTTTGAGCTAATCAATTAAGAATGAAATTTTTCCAAAGCAAATACAATTGCAAGTAATTCTTTTTTAGTGGTGGAATAGTTTAATTGTACTTCATTTAGATTTCTACTCTTTGTCCTAGAAAAGCACTAACAACAAAATCTGATGCATCACACATGAGCTCAAAAGGAATGGACCAATCAGACACTACTAAAATTGGAGCTGACATTAATTTTTCTTTCAAGGTATTGAAAGCAACAAGGCATTCCTCATCAAAACAAAAGGTTACATCCTTGGCCAATAGGTTATAGAGCGGTCTAAAAAATTTGAGAAATCCTTTATAAATCATCTATAAAAATCTACATGGCCAAGAAAGCTTCTAACTCCCTTAATTGAATTTGGGGGAGGTAGCTTGGCAATCAATTCAATTTTTGCCTTGTCCACTTCCATGCCTTTACTAGAAATAACGTGGCCCAATACCATTCCCTATTTGACTAAGAAATGACACTTCTCCCAACTCAATGTCAAAATCATCTCAATGCATCTTTTAAATACCAATCTTAAGTTATTAAGGCAGTCATCAAATGGATCTCCAAAAATAGAAAAATCATCCATGAACACATCAATGAGCCTTTCAATCATGTCAGAAAAGATGGACATCATACACCTTTGAAAGGTTGTAGGGGCATTCCACAAACCAGAAGGCATCCTCCGATAGGCAAATGTTCCAAACGGGCAAGTGAATGTAGTCTTTTCCTGGTCTTCTAGGGCAATGGGAACCTAATTGTAACTTGAAAAACAATCCAAAAAATAATAGTAAGCACGACTTGCTAATCTTTAAAGCATTTGATCAATGAAAGGGAGAGGAAAATGGTCCTTTCTTATGGCTGCATTGAGCTTCTTGTAATTAATGCACATTCGCCACCCTGTAGTCATTCTCATGGGCACCAATTCATCATCGTCCTTTTTAGAAATAGAGAGACCAGATATCTTTGGCATAATATGTATTGGATTTACCCATTTGCTGTAAGAGATTGGGTAGAAAACACCTGCATCCAATAGTTTGATAACCTCAGCTTTAACAGCTTCCTTCACGTATGGATTCAATCTCCTCTATGCATATCTGAAAGGCTTTGCATCCTCTTCTTTTTATGCATGCACATAATGGGGCTAATCCCCTTGATATCTACCAAGGTCTAACCTATAGACCCCTTGTACTCTTTCAACATAGTCAATAACCTACATTCCTCATCCATAGATAAGTTACAAGAAATTATAATTGGAAAAGTATTCTTTTCACCAAAAAATATATATTTCAAACTCTTATTCAATTGCTTCAAATCTAATGGTGGTGGTGTGACTATTGCATCTTCCACTTCTAGGGTGGCTTGTTTAAGCTCTTCTTGGGAGATTTCCTCAACTTCCACTTACTCTACGCTGTCAAGTGTTTCCTTCAACTGCATTGCTTCTAAATCTTCCACCAATCCATCTACAATGAGGACCAATTCCAATTTATCATTTGCTTTCTATTACACAAAAGTAGATAGAACAAGTGAGTCCAAATCATCAAATTTAAAATAGCCACTAGGATCAGAAGGCAATGAAAGGGAGTTGTAAATAGAAAATTCCACTGTCTCATCTAAGACAGTCATTTTGAACTTCCCATTTTGCACATTAATGATTGTTTTAGTTGTAGCCATGAATGGGCGTCCTAGAAGAATGGGTACTTCTCTCTTTGGAATCATTTGCCTTTCTATATTAAGCACCACAAAATCAGTCAAGATAATTAATTTATCTATTTGCACAAGAATATCCTCTACAATGCCTCTAGGATATTTCACTGATCTGTCTACAAGTTGAAGAGACATTATGATGGGTTTTAATTCTCCCAAACTAAGTTATAAATAAACGGATTAAGGTATCAAATTTATGCTTGATTCCAAATCTAGCATTGCTTTTACCTTATTTGTTCCTCCAACAGTAATTGAGATATTGAAACTACCTGGATCCTTTAGTTTCAAGGGCAGATTTGTTTGCAACACTGCATTGGCTGCTTCTGAAACAATTACTTTCTCATGAAGCTCATACTTTCACTTCCTTGTGCTTAGTTCCTTAAAGAATTTAGCATAAGCAGATATATTTTTTATTATGTCAAGCAAAGGCAAGTTTACATTCACTTTAGAAAAAATATCATAAATGTTAAAAAATGAATTATTGAATTTGCTCTACTTCAACCTTCCTGGAAAAGGAACTGGAGGCTCATAAGGTGGGGGTGCTTTGTAGTTGACTGGTAGGTCAACTATTAGAAACATTGCCTTCTTTGCATGTACATCCTCTTTTGCCTTTGTCTTTCCTTTGTCAGTTCCTGTAGACACAATTGAATCATTAGTTTCTTTGCAAACTTTATTGTTAATTACATTTCCAGTTCTTAGTGTGGTGATCACTTTTGCTTGCTTGGGCTAGCTAAGCAACTTCCCAAGTGTGTGGCCTTGCATAGCTTCTAAAATTTACCCCAACTGAGTCTTTATCATCTTCATGGATGCCTCTATATTTTGGAATTTTGCTTCAATATTTTGGAACCTCGTTTCTTCACACTGGAATTGAGTGTGGGTTGCCCGAATAAAACTTTACAATGTTTCTTCAAGAGTAGGTTTCTTTGATTGAAAACACATTACAGATTGAATCTGATTCAGATCATTGTTCCATGAAAAATTGGGATGACTTCTCCAAACAGGATATGAATCATCAAGGGATGGTGGGCTATAGAAATTCATTGTATTGTCTTGTCCTAAAGATTCTACAAAACTCTACTTAGAAGGACAAACATTGTATGGATGACCAGAAATACCACAAATAGAACATACCTCAGCGCGGGAATTGGTTGTTTCTAGTTTGTCACCATGGAGCACAAAATCTTCATCTGCTTGGCAAGCTCAGACATCTGCATAGAAAGCTCAGTGTTAGAAGTCAATTCATGCATTCTTCTAGATTTACCTCTAACACTCATCTGTTGTGAGTTTGCACCAAGTATCTCATATATATTTTCCATGTATTCTCCCATCTATTCTTCTTCCTTAAAATCACAACCTAAAAAAAGAAAGAAAATCAAACAACTAAAAATCTTAAACATATATACAACCCTGAAACAAAAAATTTGTAACTAAACCTAATTAAATCAATTTGGAACCATTCCTCAGCAACGATGCTAAAAAACTTGATGGTTCAAATTATAATACCTTACAAGTGCATGAGTGTATAGCAGTATAGTGTGCGTGAGCAAGGGTCAATCTTATAGAGAATGGTCAACTGATTTAGTTAAATTGAGTTACTAAGAACAACTAACTTTGAAAAGATGGATTATTGGTTTGAACTGATAAGAATAACAAAGTAAGGAGATAATTAGAAATCTAGAGCTATAGAATGATATAAGATGGATTGTAAGAGGCAAAGGTCTAGGGTTAGATTTCACCATTTAATGATTCCTCTTGCTATTTGGGTATTGGATTCAATGCTTGCTTGGGTTCGTTCTTTCTATGATATAATTATTACCATTTGGTGTGAGGGTTTAAATCAAGTGCCTTCACTGATTCCAATTACCTATAGTGTGTAGCATAACTTAGGTGAAAATCAATTACAATTAAGAACTATGAACCAAGTAGAATGATTGTGTTTAGGTATGCGCCTTAACCTTCTACTTCTCTCATTCAAGGAAGGTCATGGCTGTACATTAGGTGTGCACCTTAACCATGCATATACAATCAATAAGATTTATAAAACTGGTGATCAAGGAATAACACAAATCAAAAGATTGAAATAAAACCCATGAATAAGAACACAAACTTGCATTAAATAATCAATAATCTAAATAATAAGGTTATCAAAAAGGGCTACATCTTCACCCTAGAAAGAAGAAATTAGTTCATGAAGAAAATAAAAGATACTCCTTTCATGATGAACATCATACTGCAATTAGCCTTGTTAAATCACCTCTGCTCTTCTTGAATCCTCCTTTTCTCCCCAATATCTCCTCAGAGTAGGCTCAAAGAAAACCCTAGACTCCTTTTGAAAAGCTCTCCAAAACTACTAAAAATAGGGCTTAAAAACATAACAATTTCACATAATTAAAAAAATATAAAATCTATGGTTTGATCAGTCGTTGGCATCGGTGCCGCCACCACATTGTCCACTTTTGCTCCTTTGCATCTTCAGCTCTACTTCCCTATTTTTGTGTTTGCCTTCCTTCACTGCTTCGCTGCTCCATATTTGCTTGTTTTTTCTCCTTTTCTCCACTCTTCCATTAACCTAAACACACAACAAAAACATGTGAAATTGACATAAAACTAATCAAAGATTGTATGGAATGAAGCTTGAAAATATAAAATATATGTAAATGAAATTCACTCATCAACTTTTGAATATCATTTTTATAACTGAGGAAGAACTCTCATTTTACTATGAAGCTAAACTATAAGCTATTGCTGACAACCTTTCCCTTCCTTATCCAAAGCTTATTGATTCATCACTCCATCACAAAATTTGGGTGTGTTATTCTAAACCAGACCCCTCACCTTCTCCAAAAATAGCTAGAAAACTAAAATCCTTACCCTCTCCAAAAACATTCAGAAAACCACCTTCATACCCATAAAACTAACTGTACAAACCAAAGCAAAAAGAAAACTTAGAATTCCACCTCTGAAAGTTCATAAAAAGCCTTCTCCTCTTTGATATACTCTATATTGTGAAGAATATATGGCTAGAGTGAATGCCAACACTAAAGTCATTCTAAAGAAAAAACCTCCTCTTTTACCTTTACTCTTAGACCCCACCTTTAAAGAATGTATTAATATTATTCATGTTTCAACTTATAAAAGCCCTTTCTTAACCCAAGAATCACCCACTTCAATTCCTAAATATCCCACTTTTGTTCCTCCTCCTCCTCCCAGAATGAAAAAAATTGTATCTAAACCTAGGTCATCTTCCGAACAACTCACTCAACAACCTACCTCCACAAATACACTTCCTCCTTCTAAAGACCCCTACTTCTTTCCTATAACCTGCTTTGGAAACCCTAGAACCTATTTAACTCAAATCTTCCTTTTCTAGCTATATTCATTATTCCATATGAAGTTACTTCCTTATGCTATGCTTTTTCTTATGTATCTCACTTTGATATGATGTATCTCCTTTTGTTCTGATGTATCTCAATTACTCTTACTATGTAATTTTATCTGTCACTCTGATGTATAAATATTTTGCCATTCTAATGAATTTCTTTATCATTCTCTTTTACCCTATACATGCATTTTAGATTTTAGTCCTTTTGATTATGACAAAAAGGGGGAGAGAAATGAAAGAAATAAGAGAAATAGAAAATAACTAAGTGCATGCATTTAGGGGGAGCTTACCCATGCATGGGGAGCCCCACTAAGTCAATAAAAACACATTGCATATTCTGCATTTTTCATGAAAGTTTTATCACTCAAATATTTTATCATCATCAAAAAGGGAAAAAATGTTAAGTCTAACCCCTTTACTAAGCTTGATTTTGATGATGAATGAGTTTAAATAACTTAGTTTTGATGATGAACAAACAAATGAGTAAAGAATTAAGGTACTAACAAGTTACTGTCAAAGTATTGCAGCATTTATATATTAAAACAGATTAGGGAGAGCAATTATAAGTAATAAAAGGTGTTAATTATAAATTATTATATTAACCTTTCAAAGGAAGATACTTTAAAAAGGAATGCTCCAATAAAAGTTATTTAGAAATCACTCAGAAGTAAATCAAAATTTGTTCAAAAACTTAGCATGAAAATCAGAAGTTAAGAAGTATTCAAGAATCAAAACTTAGAGCCTTGTTAGAAGTATGTCAGAACCCCATCAGAAATATAATGCGAAACTCATAAAAATTCAAAAGTAATCAAACGTATCTCAAAACCATGTTAGAAGCAAATCAGAACATCATCAGAATCAAGGTGTAGGATTATTGCTCATAAGATGTTGGACATAAGCTTTCTCAGAATTGCAGAAGTACGTTGGAAGTTAAACAAAAAAAATTTTTGCACTCAAAAGTTCTTAAGAAGAATCTCAAGAAATAATATCAAAGCATACAAAATTAATCTAGAAGAAAATTTTGAAGTCAAAATCTTCTCAGAAGACCTTCAAAAACAAGAAAGAAATATGACATAAGTAAACTAAAACAAGTCAAGAATGTCATAAGTAAATTCGACCCTCAGAGTTAAATCAAAAGAATTATTCCACATTCAGGAGAATCTCAGAAATAATATTAAGGCATACCAAATTATTCTCAGAGAAATTTTAGCATGTTAGAAGCAACTTAGAATGTTAAACAATACTCATAAAATCCTCAGAGACAACTCAGAAGCCTTCTTAAAGGCATCTTGAAAAAGGCAAGAGTCAAAGAAAAATAACAAAAGAAAAATCTAATCTTCATAGGTATACCAGAAGTCTCTCAGAAGCTTTTCAGAAGCTCAGAATATGACCGTTGATAGCAAAATCAATGCACAAAAAATTTGAAGAGAATACTGCCAATAAATCACTTATCATAGAAATTTTGAGGAACCACTTCAGAAATTTTGTTAAGCTATGAATCAAATGTTAGAAATTCTGGATACTTGACTTAGAAATTCTGAAGCCCAATAGAATGCAAAAGTCATTACTAACTCTACCTAAAAAATTTTAAAATGATGCTAAAGATTGCAATGGCTAAATCTTTTCAAAGCTTATACAAAGATGATTAAGGCAACACTTAATCACATCTAAGAACACACTAAAAATCATCTAATTCAAGAAGAACATTCATGATCTTCTATCATTCAACTCCAACTGCTACAATACTACCAAAGCATTCAAAGCCTTCAAAGCCAGATCTACTAAGTCAACTTTAAAAGCAATCTAATCTTATTACATACTTTGTTCATTCAATTGAGTTTTAATTTTTGTATAAGTCTGTCTAAGTAAGAGACATTAATTTGTACATTTCCATTTGGAAAAATAGCTAGTTGGTGAGCTCCATGAAACCAACAGTTTGTAAAAGTTTCTGTTTAGTTTGAAAAACCAGTAAGTTAGTTGATAAGCTTGGAAACCAATTTGTATAAGTTAGTGAGCTTGGAAACCAATGTGTAAAACTTTCTGGTGAGCTTGGAAAACCAATAACTTATTGGTGAGCTTATAAAACCAACAAGTGTTTAGTCGAACTTGAGTTTAGTAAAGTAGACATACTCAAAGAAGTGGAGTAGGAACCCAAGAATGGCCAAACCACTATAAAAATCTTATGCAAATATGCTGTGAGTTTCACTTTCTTGTATTTTAAGCACATCTCTTAAATTATTGACCAAAACTTTTGAAAGCTTAATTCACCAACCTCTTGAGCTACCATCTAGTTAGGGACCAACACAAACAAGTTCTAGCACGCTTAGGTGAACCAAAATATATCACTAAATTTACAACATCGTTAACTACTCTACATACACTTTACATGATCATGACATAAAATACTCAATAAAAATTTCATCATTCATGAAAATGAAAGAGTTATCAAAAGAATCACCAAATCTCGAGGTTGCACCTATCCTTTCCTTCTAAATCATGTACAATAGTAATAAAAAATTTAACATAGGTTAATGATTATCAAGAGAGAATTAATCCAATCCTATTCAAATTCAATAATTTTGCATAGTTACTCTTAGATTTTCTTAGCTAAGTCATCAAAATTAGAGCTCATCAAAAAAATTACACCTAAATTCAAAAAAATTTGCCCAAAACTAAATGAAAATCCCTAAATACCCCCAAACTTAAAGAAACATTGCCCTTAATGTTAGAAAAAAATTGAATAAAGGGGAAGGAAACTTCCTTTTGGGACATGCTCTCCTGTGATGGTGAATGAAGGTTGCTTTTGAAATGTGTGCACAACTTTTTGAAGGGATCACCTACATCAAGAAAACCAACAAAAAATCACAAATATTCATCATAACAAATACTTACAAAATCATAACAATCCATCATATCTTTTCAATCGAATCATCACAAATATTCAATTTCATATATTTTCAAACAAATCTTCACAAATACACAACATTTCACATTGTTAGTGCATGAACTTATGTTTTTGTCTTTATCATTCCTAATTCTCTTCTAATTGTAAAAAAAAACTATCTGGTGTTAATGGTTTAGTGAAAAATTAGCAAGTTGAGAATTAGTAGGAAGATTTCCAAGTAAACATTATGCTTTTCTATATGATCTCTAATGAAATAATGCGTAATTTCGATATGCTTAGTGCATGAATGTAACATTAGATCTTTCGTTAATGATATTGCACTTGTATTGTCACACCTTATTGGAATATCTTTGTAAACCAATCCATAATCTAGAAGTTGTTACTTGGTCCATAGCAATTGTGTACAACAACTTCTAGCTATAATGTACTCAGCTTCTACAGTGGAGAGAGCAACATAGGTTTGTTTCCTTGAAAGCCATGAAACCAACATATTTTCAAGGAATTAACACATTCTACTAGTTCTTCTTTTATCAACTTTGTATCCTTCAAAGTCTGCATGTGAATATCCAATTAATTTAAAAGTTGAGCCTTTTGGATAACAAATTCCTAGATTTGGTGTATCAGCTAGATACTTAAAGATTCATTCTACTATAGATAGGTGTATTTTTTCTGACTTGACTGAAATCTAGTGCAAAAATTTACACTAAACAATACAGCAGGCCTAGATGCAGTTAAATATAGAAGGGAACCAATCATATTATAAACAATTTTATGATCTATTAGTTTACCCTTTTTGTCCTTGTCCAATCTTGTTGAAGTGCTCATGGGAGTGTTTGTAGCTTTGGCACTTTCCATTCTAAACTTTTTGAGCATCTCCTTTGTATGTGTGGATTGAAAAATATGCATTTAGCCTGCATGATTCTTGAAAATTCTTGGCAAAGAACTTCATTAATGGCACCAAAAATAATATCATTTGCATTAACTTGAACTATTAAGATACCCATGCCATCATTCTTGATGAACAATGTAGTGTCAATTCCTCTTTTGAATTTATAATCACTAAGAAACTTACTCAATCTTTCACACCAACTCTTGAAGCTTGCCTCAATTCATACAATGCTTTAGTAAGTTTATAAACATGACCTGGTTGATCATTTGATTCAAAATCCAAGAGGTTGGTCAACATACACTTACTCATTTAGATAACTATTAAGAAATGCACCCTTAACATCCATTTAGAATAGATTAAAGTTCATATGGGATACAAACGCAAGTAGCATTCTTATAGCTTTTAATCTAGCTATAGGGCATAGCATTCCTCAAAATCAATTCCCTCTTCTTGGGAATACCCCTTAGCTACTAATCTCACCTTTTTTTTCCTACAACAAGTCCACTTTCATCTAACTTGTTTCTAAAAACCCATTTGGTTCCAATCACATCAACATGCTTGGGTATTTGAACTAGTTTCCAAACTTTATATCCTTCAAAATGATTTAGTGCCTCTTGCATAGCAATAATCCAATTTTCATCATTAAGGGCTTGATCAATGCAAGTGGGCTTAATGTTGGAAATAAAAGCAAAATGCCCACAAATGTTGTGCATGAATTTTCATGTTCTAACACCATCATACATATCATATAACTTGATATCTAGGATGGGCATCCATGAACTTCAAATTAGTGTGGTGTTGGAAGAGAAAATTACCTTCACTTACCTCTTCTTCCTCATTGTCTAAATTGGATTAATTTTTTGCTTTGAAGATCCTTATCCCGTTTGGTTTTCCAATTGTGCCTTTGTCATCATCTTTGATGTTTCACCTACATCACTATCATTTTCCTTCCTTGGTGTTAGTCCAAATTCATCAAAATTTACATGCATGGACTCTTGTATTACTTGAGTTTTCTTATTGAAAACTCTAAATGGTTTGTTATTTGAAGAGTAACCAAGGAAGATAGCTTCATCGCTTTTTGGATCATACTACTCAAGATTATCTTTTTCATTGTTCAGTACATAGCTATAACACGTCGCTCCCAGGGCACTTCCTTATGACAATAACATGAGGAACCTCATGTAGAGTCTCACATGAAATGTACCTTTTAGACCTATACAACTGTACTATACAACCAATCATCATGTAAAATAACATCTAAAATCCACACCAAATAATACCATATACACCCACACTTCAGCCAGAATCGGAAGTCGCATTGTGATGCTAGCTGTCAATTAAGTTTACACACACATCCCATCCTAATGACATATCAACAAACTTAACTCATACATGACTTAATATACATAACATGTCCAATTCTTATAAATTTACAATTTATATACATTACAAAAATGTCCAAAAAGGAGAATTCTTATAATTAAAACTACTAGAATTGTATGGGGTCATAGCCTATCCTAATCATGAGCTCCAACCCCACGTTGGGCTTCGTCTCGAGGCAGGGTGAGTCCAGGCAACTCAGTAAGTAGGTAATGTGATAAAACAGCAATTAGGGAAATATGCCATTTGAAATCATAACCTAATCTCATACACATGTAGGACAATATCATAAAGCATTTGGTGCCAATGCAATTCTATTATATGAACATGATACTCTTATTTGAATTATATAGGCTACTACGTAACCTTATCCTTAGTCTACTACATAACCTTATCCTCAATCCATCCTCATAAACATTCTCATATATATAACTAGTAACTACATTACCTTTAGCTCCACATGTACCTTATCATTGACATATTCTCATCCAGACCAATTCCTTGGAGGCATACCAATGCTACAAACATGACCCTTTTTCCCTCCTATGTGTCCTGGTTCTTCCCTATACCCCGGCTATGAAGCCTGCTGTCACGCCCCACCTTCCAAGGTGAGACTTACCAATTTCCACTAGAATTCACCTTGATTTCCCTACTTTTAGGGTGGGGGTCCACTGATCCTAATCTGTCACACCACGACTCCGGGGCCTAAACCTATCACTATCCCCCTACAAATTCCCTATTCTAAAGGAATATCCTGCCAAAATTTTGGCAAAGTCTCCCTTGAAATGTGGGCCTGATGTAATGCCCTACACCCCCACCCTATGCATTTTAACTACGTCACACTGAGGCCCATGTGGAATGCTACTATTTCCCTTCTTCTTAAGGAAAATCTTATCATACTCTCACCAATTCCCTAATTTTAAGGGAAATGTCCTACCTAAAATTTGGCAAAATCTACCTTGTATTATGGACATTTATACTAGATGTACATGTATGAAATTATATAAAATGTATATTTTGATAATCAAATAATAACAATTATATCTAAAACACTCACACCTAGACTAACAGCTCTACCCAAGAGCAGAACCGATCATAGTGGTAATTATAAAGATCCACTCATAGTAATACCATTAATTCAAATGACCTACCATTATATTTTATTTATAACATTGGGAATGCCATACACTTTTCTATAATCACATAGCATGAAAGGATTCCAATCCCAATTTACCATATCATAATAAAAATGTCTTCAAGTCTAGATCGCCAGTCCCAATCCACAGTTGGGATTCTTTACTGTCCAGTCAGCTAAAAAATATAATAAGAAGGCATAAGTTCTGAGCGAACTCAATAAGTAGGCAAGTTAGTAATCTAATAATTTGAAACTTAAATTTATAAATTGACTATCACTATCACGACCATAGCATAACATGCACAAATTTCATCACATCAACTCATAATGAAATCAACATTGAATCTCTAGGGTATTCACTATCCCCATAACTTACAAAATCATATACATCTAAACATCAGCCCATTTAAAAGCATAGGATACTTTCGATTCCTAACAATTCATGTAGTCATAAAACATAAAAATGTTAAATCATATGATAATAGGGGAGGTCCTTGATCCCCATCATTTCACACCAACACAGAATTAAACAAAAATGCATGTTAGTTAATGAAAGCTTAAGGGCTTTTTGTTATCCCAAAAATTCATGCATTCATATTAAAATCTAAACATCCATGAACACATGATGTTCGAAGGTTTGGGATATTCATGATCCCATCAAACCATACATTCAAACACAAAAAAGGAGGGAACCTACTTACCTTAGTGGAGAACGATTCCATAACTCCTCAAGTCAACCTTTAATTTGACCATTTGGCTCTCAAGCAATTGTCCAATGGATCCTTGAATTTCTTGATGGAAGCAAGTATTTTCTGCCATTTTGCACTCCAATTAGTAGGAAAACCATGTTTACAACAGCCTCTTTCTTCTCCAACTACGTCCCAAGATGCAAACAACACATGGATGGGTTTCCTCTTATTTTGGAAAAATTTTCAACAAGTTTTGATGCTGGAAATGATGGGAAATTGAGGGTGTTGGAAGGCTAGCAAGGGTGGGTTCGATCCTCTCTTGTTTGGGTCATGAATGGGGGTATGGGAGAAGGATGAAGGAGCACTTAATGTGCTCTAATGGTGCACCATGCACATGTATACCTAATTAATATAATTAACCCCATTAATTAGGAAATTTAACTATATCAACTACCCCACTATATAGACACTAAAATACTTAATTAATTTCCTCAAATAAATATAAATAATGTCATTTAATCATGATTATTATGCCTTAATTAATTTATGAGCCATTACTCACTCTACTTAATAATTAAACCTCAATAACACATAAAATCAATAAATCATTTACAAATTTCACATTATAAACATATATTTATCTCAATCAGTCTTACATTTAATTCCTCAAAATTATTTTTCATAATTAATACACAAAATTCCAATTTATACACTTTAATCCTGTCCTTAATTATCCATCAGATATCCTCAGTAATTTCAACATATATTTTTTATATGATATCAAAATAACATGATTTTAAGGCATTGGAGAGATAAATTCAAGGGATAAACTTTCATATTGACAAATGTTTCTAAATCATCCCACGAATATGTCAAAAATTTTAATTAAAGTGACCTATCACATTATTTTTAACATTTTTCAGCATCTGGAGTAGTTCCATTGTATTAACCATAAAATTTTTCATTTTATATACAAATAATGTGATTCTTGATTTGTTATGAAGATAAGTTCAAGATCATCCATTATCTATGTCAAAAAATTCAACACAAATGATTCATTTTCTAAGTTCAGCATTTTCTTAAAAGACACTTATAAAATTTTGGGTTTTTCTCAATCTTTCCTTTATTTCCATTGATTGATATACTTGGGCTGTCCTCATCATGATCCATATGTCAACAACAATATTTTATACAATTTAATAATTATTTTATTTTATTTTATTTTATTAGAAATTCAAAAAAAATCGTTGCACTTTCAACATTTTAACGCCTCAGGCATTACATCTGAAAACCTGATTTACGATCATCATATAATTTCTAATAATGAATAAACTAAAATTCAACAATTATAAATTAATCATAAATTAGTAAACTAGCCCAACCTACCCACAGCCCAGAACCTGTGTTGCTCCATGATGGCAATAACATAATCCTATTTTGTATCATACGCATTTTCCATTATTATGACATGCCATTCTCTTTTTCATAGCAGAATACATTTCTACTTAGATTATTACAATTATAAATGAATACAAATTCCAATTTCTATCAAATACAATAAATACCACAAACTCAATTAGCATCTTCCATAGCTCCCTTGCATGACCTATCAACTAAAAATTCAAATAAGAAGGCGTGAGTCCAGGCAACCTAGTAAGTAGACAAATGTATTAAAAAAATAATTAATCCACAATTAGCACATTTCATATCCAATAATTGATATCCATCATTATAAATAATGAAAAATGGATATATATTCATCAATGAATACCACATAAAGGAATCTATGTTATTTCACATTGAACCAATCTTCAAATTAAACATATAACAAAGGGATCTTCTCTATCCTTGTATTAGATATTCAACGCTAGACCAAACATCAATTAACCATTCCAAGGGATACCCATTATACCTAATAACTAAACAACATCAATCTTAAGCAAATATAGGATATCCATTATCCCCAATAAAAAATCATACAAATGGACTAATCCCCATACATTCAACAAAACATGCCTGGATTTCAAACAAAAGGGATATACATTATCCCTATACATTAAATGGAAACAAATGCCTACTTACCTCAAGTGAATCATTCTATACTCTTCTAGCTCCATTCCTTTTCATCCTTCTCAAATCATCTGTATAAGGCAACAGTCCCATTCAAATACAAACTTAGCTTGGCTAATTCATATCAATCAGCTAATTACAATGCTTGTATGAGCTTTTTGCATAAACACCCTACTATCTCACATCGCAACCAAGCCACGTAGGATATTTATATTCATTTTATATCAAAATAGTCAAAAGCCAACTCATTTAACTTTAATAACAATCTCATTAGACAGTTAAGCCAATTGATTTGTGGCTCGTATGGCTCAAACACAAAAATTTTCATTAACACTTATTGAGGGCATAGCCATAAATTCAATTCCATTAGTCCAAATCATTCCATAAAAGTCCCAAAATATCATAAATCATGAATTTCATATTTCCCCCATGGTATTCATGCCTAATTCGTAAATTCCCCAATTTCCACTATTTACAGAAACCCTAGCAAACTAATTTCATAAATTCTCATGGCTAGTTCATCAAAATCAACTAATTAGATTGTTTACCCCATGATTCCAATAACACAAACCCTATCATCTTCCCCAAAACTATTGTACACAAGTTGGGTTCAAAACCCTAGCATCAAAACCCAAGTGAATTCAATGAAAATGATGAGTCTTACCTTGTTTTCCAAGCTTGACGATCATCTTCCACCCATTTTCATTCCCAAGTCTTTCCAATCATCCATGCTCACCAAGGTTTCTACCCATGGAAACACACCCAAATGACAAAAGGACTAAGTTTTTATCCACCAAATCAAGGTTTTTTATGGAAATCTAAAAGGTTTCTAGCTGAAATCATCAAAAACATGGGTTTAGATGGGTGGGTTTCAAGAGTTGGGGAGTGGGAACCAGAGCCAAGGAGAAGGGAAGAAGAAAAATAAATAAAATGGGTCAAAAGAGGACTTATAAAATTGTGTTTTTTCAATGCTCTGAACACGATAGGACTGATGCCGCAACATCAAAAACCTGTGTCGTGGCATCCACTCGCTAATTGCCATAATTTTTGCCCTATGCTAAAATGATGCCACGACATCAAATTTTTATACCGCAACATCATGTCCAATGCTACAGCATCAAATTTTGATGCCTCAGTATCTTCTTGCTGGCGCCTCTATTGTCTTCCTTCTAAAACAACGTCATGGCACCAATTTCTTGTGCTGTGACATCAACTTGCTGTCCAATATTTTATGGATTTTCTTCCACTTTAAACCTTAATTTCTCTTAGGTATGTAATCCCTCATTAAAATTAAATTTTATCATTATTATATCATATTCAAATACACATTAATCTCCCTCAAATATTAAATATTATATCAATATTTAACCCAGTAGCTTAACTCATCATAAATTTTCTCATAAATTCACTTAATGCATATCAAATTGTAAATGCAATTCATATATTTATTCTTTAAATTTTGTCAAATACCCAAATACAAGTTTTAACAAAAATTTTCCTCATTTTCAATACCCTGGGTGTTACACCTGCTAGGCCCATGACAATCTCTAACTGCCATCAGTGGCACCGTGCCCTCATTGCCCCCAAGGATGACGGGTTTGCCATCCACACTTAGTGAAGGAATTAGGCATATCAATCCGACTATCCAGGCCACCACCCCTACGAGGCGTATCCATATTCATATCAGACCATCTAGGCCTCCACGCCACCAAGGCATATCATATTTGGCCATCCAAGCTTCTATGCTATCGAGGCATATCCATATCCATACCAAGCCTTCCAAGCCTCCATGCCAGCAAGGCATATCATATCCGGCCATCAAGGCCTCCACACCACCAAGGCGTGTCTGTATCCAACCCCCAAGGCCTCTACACCACCAAGGCATGTCCATAGCCAACCATCCATGCATCTCTCATTATCATCAAGGCCCACGAGAAATGCCCCATATCTTCCAAGGAAGGTTTCATCCAAAAACATCAAGAATTCTCATCAAGGCCTATGAGAAATGCCCCACATCTTCCAAGGAAGGTTTCATCCAAAAACATCAAGAATTCTCAACACTTTCCATAAAAAATTTTCACTTCACATTCTACCGCAATAGTGTCACAGCACTATTTTTGGGGGTGCCCATCTTGTTGGACGCTTGCTCTATTTGTTCCACGTTACAGTGCCTTGACACTCCGCTGTCCACGATCTATGCCTTGCTTGCCTCCCTTGTTCACAACCTCCTTTACTTCTTTATTTGCTAAGTTTAAACAGCCTATTTAAGCATCCAATCACTACATTTTAAATTCCATTATCATCAATAATTTCCATATGTCAAGTAACTCTATTATATACATGGCCTTCACATCGAATTAGGCAATGCAATGTCCAAGGACCTTAATGAATTGTCATGAATGGCCATGTCAACTTATGAAGTGTCATACTAGAATTAACTTGTTACACACATGCACTTGCATTTAGTACTATCCAAAATAATACATGAGGATCCTGTGTTCCTTAATTCTAGACATTATGCAATAAAATCCGCATTTGAAAGCATGACCAATATGTAACATGGCAAACCTTAACGGCAACAAAACCATGGTGCCTGAAATGCATAGTCATAAAATTTCCAATTCAAATACATAGAGAAATGAAACCTACTTACCTTAGAGTGAACAATTACACACTCTTTTACTTCAATGCAATAATTTGATACTAAATCATGTATCCATGAATCCTACACTCAAAATGCATATCCATTAGCATCTACATATGTTTCAAGGCCCCCGAACATAACTGACTCAGGTTTTAACTCAATTTTAAAATTTAACCTTGGCTAGGGTTTATTTGTATGCCTGATTTAAGATGCAATGAAGGGGCAAAATAAGGGCATACTAGTAACATCCAATTACACTTTACTCTTATTAACATCATTTCATCAAACAGCTAGATTGCATCTTTTAATTTACCCAATTCCAGCAAAGTTCAGTATATGGATTTCTTTCCCAGGTACATAAAATTATGTTTTAACATAATTAAAATCACAATTACCACTAATTACTACCATAGCCTACTCCAAAATTCCATTACATCACTTTCCAACCTTCCAACACCCCATTTCTTCACAGAACACATCCAAGAAGCCATAATTATGAAAAATTACTTAGTAGAAATTATTCGTTAGTCAAAGAAATCACTCACCTCCTAAATTTCGTCCACCAGTTTTAGCAAAAACTCCTTTGGGGGAAAATATAAATAATGCTTCATCTTTGCTTCCCAATAAGATTACCCATGTAAATCTAGAGTAGTCATCCAAAATGACATACTATTCGCTAAAAATTTAACCGCAAGTGTATGGCCTCAAGTTCTATAGTTTACTGATGAGTGAGTGTCAAATCCACAGGGATTGTGTATTTCAACCTTTCACTAGCTATCGTTATAGATAATTCTAACTTTATTTGGATGACCAAAGATAGATAATTCTTTAAGTAACAACTAAACAAAATAACTTTGAACAGAATAAATCAATATATGAAAATCCTAGAGAATTGATTTCATTTATGTTTCATTCATTGTAATTTCAACTCAATTCTACTTTAGCAATGCATAAGTTTATAAACTAAGAATCCCAATTCACTTAACCCCCTCTCCCGAGTGATAGGTTAAATATCTATTCTCAAAATCCTAATTTTGATATCCCTATAAAAATTCAAATAATAAGAATGCATTAATATCTATGGTTCTCTACTGAAGATTTCATAGAACATAGAAGCTCCCCCAAGTCATCTATAGTTTTATGTTGTGATATTTAAATCCTAATTAGGGTTACCTCTTCTAAGTGTCAAACCCTAAGTACACAATCATTTAATGGGTAACTAATCAATTGAAAGCCTTACACACTAAACATTACAAATAAACCTAGTTGCATTACTAAACAAGAAAGTCATTGATTACACCATGAACTGAACATATAATCCATCTCTCCTCTAAAAAAGAGAGATTAGCCACTCATGATGTAAAATAAATCAACCAAATAAGATTCAAACATCATCATAATTCTAATTCCAAGATAAACCATAAATACAAGGAAGAAAAATAATTAAAACCAAAATAAATCGATGTCTTCCGCCATTTGTGCTTATTCTTCACTCCTTGGTAATGATCTCGAACCTCTTGATCTCCAAGTTGATCTTCTCTCCATCAAAACTT
Source organism: Pouteria campechiana (assembly GCA_036873735.1). Classification (NCBI taxonomy): domain Eukaryota; kingdom Viridiplantae; phylum Streptophyta; class Magnoliopsida; order Ericales; family Sapotaceae; genus Pouteria; species Pouteria campechiana. The sequence continues at coordinate 14,946 of JAYJMB010029547.1, read as the reverse complement.
CTTTAAAAGCTTTCTAAAACTCCATAGAACCTTAGCCCCAAAGTGCTTTTCAAAACCCTGACAAAAATTACCCTAAAAAACTACTTAAATTTTCTTTAAAAACCAACCCAAATAACAATTTACATAATTTTTTTGTAACCTATCCATCTGTAGCATCGGCGGTGACACCTTGTTGGACATGCATTGATAAGTGCAAAGAATGGGCGCCAGTGGCTCTAGGATGCTGTCCACTCAAGATTCTTCACTATTTTGATCATATATTCTTCATTTGTTATCAGAATTGGATGATTCTTATTATGTTGGACAGCTAACTTGAAGATCTTCAATTCTTATATTAATTAATCTTGCTGAATCCTTCTCAATCAATGCCAAAAATAGCATCAAAGTAATGCTTATTCACATTCTACTTTTCTTCAACATGGTTTGTTGACTAAAAAACCAAATAACTCTATGAACTGTAATATTTCATCAAATGTAGTTACAAATTAGTAAAACATGCCAAATGAGATTCCAAAACATGTGAATTTGGGTAGTAAAACATGGTATATTCTAGACTCCTCAAATGCCCCCAAGTTTAGCTTTTGATCGTCCTCAAGCAAAATGGCAACTAAACTAGTGAAACAATCAAGACAAATCTCTCTCAAATAATCCAACATATGCCAGATAAATTACACATACACATGATTTAGAATTCATTCAATACACTTTCAAAGTAATTTTATGAACTCATACTTCATCAATCCTTTCATGAAGTGAAAATTGTGATTATGTGTGCTATGTAAATCTCAAGATCCATGCATATCTATCAGTTAACAATGTGTGGACTAATGATTCTAATGATCTTCATAAAGTACATCATATGCTTGCTTTTCATAATCCCTCTCCACTAATATAGACTACTCTATTTGCTTGGATTAATAGGTCTTTGTAAAGTTTGTACTGGGGTCTTTAGTTTGTTTCACAAAGAAAGGACACAAGGAATAACAAAGTAAAAGATTATAACTAAAGTGCTCATGGAAGTTCACCCTCTTACTTTTTGTTGGGGTTTTCTCATATTTATTTTTGTTTTATTTTGGGCTGAATTACTATCACACCCCCAAACTTGTTTTCTTTTTGAGTTCATGGAATGTGATTCCCCCAATTTAAACCTCTTTCCTTGCTTGACTTTTCTTTTGTCCCCCTACCCACCCTTTTTTATAGCATACTCAATTTAGCACCCCGAAGTTCATCTTCTTTTGCTTTGCTTATACCTATAAAAGAATCGTGCACATGATGTATATCTTTGAATAGGTAAAACATGGTTTTCCAAGCTAAATAAGCTTAAATAATGAGGCTACAGGAAAAAATTTTAAATGGTGATTTTTCACTTGCTTTGTATATGTCATTCTTTCCTAAGGCTCAATGGGGACATTAACAACAATGAATGTACTAAGTTAGCTTGAAAGGCTCAAACTGATCAAAGAATGCCTAAATCACTTCCAAATAAGTATGTTGTCTAGGATTTCACCTTGAGGGATAATCAAACAAGTTCTAACATGCTTGTGTCAATCAAAATAAGTCAATGAATTCATAACATTGTTAACTAAATTGCATACACTTCACATGATTATAACATAATGTGCTTGAAAAAGTTTCATCAAAAAAAGGAAGGACTTTTTACAAGACTCATTGAATCACAAGGAGTGTATATTCTTCTTTCCAAATCATATGCAATGGTAATAAAAAACTCAACTTACGTTAGTGATTGATTAGAGAGAGAGAGAGTCATACTATTTAGTTTCAACATGTTGGCTTACAATTTCTCTTGGATGCACATTTCGCAAAAGACACATGAGTACAAATTTCAAACAAACTAAGCATTCTAAACATAATCTTAAAAAAGAACACCTGAGTGCAAATTCCAAACAAGTTAAACATTCTAAACATAATCTAAACAAAACCATAAAAATTGAAAAACTGCTTCCCCAAACTTAAAGTAAACATTATCCTCAATGTTAAAATAAAGTTATGGAAAATGAGGACTTCCCTAAAGTGTGTCAGATTACTCATCAGAGTAATCAGTTGACTCTTCATCAACAGCAGATGGTGAATCTGGTAAAAAGGTTGGGGGAGTGGGAAGAACAATAGAACTAGAACCCTGAAAGAAACTGACATTCTTGAACATCTCATTCATTGCAATGCTATGATCCACTAAATAGTTGAGTTGCTGTGTAGTCCATTTCTGAAATCTCTCCTGAGAATTCCATAGCTCAATAACATGATCCCAAAGTCTGCAAGAGTGAGCCTCGAAATGGGAAGATTTGATTTGTGCCTTGTCTGAGAAGAGCTCGGGGCAGCAGAAAATATGCCAATTCTATGACCTGTGGCATTGGTCTTTTCCAATGTCTCCATGACAGCATCATCTATTATAGACAATGGTATTTAGAGCTTTTCATTAGGTCTTTTCCAATCTCTTTTGCCCATTCATTGAAGAATGTAGGGTCACAATTTGCTCTCCGTCTCTTGGATGGTCTAGAAGTGGTGGACTTTCTAGGAGGCATGCTAACAAACATGCTTGATGCACATAAACAATGGATGCATACTACACACTTAACCCAAATCATACTAATGCACCACACTTTGAATCTTAAATCAACATACACAACTGACAGCACTCAATTAACCTTTTCTCAATGAAATTCCTACTAAGGCATTTTCACAAACACCTAACGAGCACTTAGTTTAACACACTTTCAAGGTGTTTTGCATAGTTGTTACCAATCCCATACACAAATCATGGAGCATAAAACATGAATACTCAACACAAGGAAAGACATACACTTCAATGAGCACCAAGAACTGAATTGTTTGTAACCCCAAAAGCACAATGCAGAGGACCAAACCCAAGCACACTGGGCCAGAATACAATTCTTAACACATGCTCCAACTCTCTTCCAAACATGTGCAAATCCACTCCATAATCCCACAATCTTCACTCCAATCTAAGCTTAGTCAATCATGTATATCATAGCATAGAATTTCCCATGAAAATCAATAACCACATTTCTTGAGCATTCCATCGAACACTTCCAAGCCAACTCGAAAACCCAAATTTCCCAACACAATTTTCTCCACTCTTCAAAAATCACACCAACAACTTAGGTAGAAGACAATTGAATGAGAAAGAAAGGATGTCACCTTGTTTCTTCAATTCTCCAAGTGCTAATGAAATCCAACCTTGATAGGTCACTTGGAGAAGAAGGGTTGTAGAGAGTTTGGAGCTTTGAGATTGATAGAGATGGGAGAGGAAGGGATTGGTAGATGATACGTGTAGAAAAGGAGTGATGGAATGGGGGAAATCAATGGGGAAAGGAAAAAATTTGAAGAGGAAAGAGGGGACAAGGGTTTTGGGGTTTCACGTGGGGAGAGGAAAGAGAGAAAGGAGTAAGTGGGGAGAGGGGAATCGTGCACCAGCGATACATGGGTTATAAGTGGGGTGGTGCTGGCAACGTTGGGTGGGCGCCTGCAGTGCCACCTTGCTGCCCAAAGTGTGGAAATTTTTTTTTCTATGCACAGCGCCAGATGGGTGTCGGCAGCTCTGCCTTGCTACCTTCTATGTTCCTCCCTTGCTCTCTTTTTCCACATGTTGCTCCAATGTTGATTTTTATCTTGAATTTACTCATTTTTCATGCTCCTCATCTCTTTTCAACTTGAACTTTACCTGTAGTTCCTAAAACAATAGGTCATTATTGGATTCAAATATGCAAAACCATATAAAATGAAGAATCTATTATTTGAATTGAACTAAGTAGAACCAAAACAATAATTATTAGCTATTAACATGCTTACGACTAAAGCCAATTATTCTACTCGTAAAAATTTAAATTAGAAGTGCTTAGTTTAAATTCCTTAGCCCAACTCCTTTCAACTTCACTCTCCATTCTTCAAGTGGGTCACCTCTCCACTTTTGCCTTCGTGTCCAAATTAATGCTTTATGCATTTGCCATTGACTTGAAAATTCTGTTGTCTTGCGTCCTCAGCTCCACTGCTCCATGAGGAGAAACTTTATTGATGACGAATGCTCCTGCCACCTTGATTTCAACTTTCTAGGTAATGGTTTCAGTCATGAATTGAAAAGTAACACCCATTGCCCTGGTTGCAATCCATGGTTTAGAAGGAGCTTGTCATGCCATCTCTTCATCTTTTCCTTATAGATTTTTGCATTTTCATAAGCTTGCTGATGGAATTCCTCTAACTCATTCAATTGATGCATCCGCTTTTGATTTGAAGCTTCCAAATTTAGATTAAACTTCTACACTGCCCAATACACTTTGTGCTCCAATTCTACTGGAAGGTGGCATGCTTTCCCAAAAACTGATCGATACAGTGACATGCCAATTGGCATTTTGTATGCTATCCGATATGCCCAGAGTCCTTGACTAGTCCTTACGATTCCATCCGACAGTCTTTTCCAAAATCTATTTTATCTCTCGGTTGGACACCTCAGCTTGTCCATTTACCTAGGGATGGTAAGCAAGCTCTACCTTATGTCTCACACCATACTTCGATAACAAGTTGTTGAAAAGTTTATTGTAGAAGTTGTGAACCCTCATCGCTAATAATTGTTTATGGAGTTCCAAATCTTGTGAAAATATTCTTCTGTAAAACTTCAACACTACCTTTGCATCATTTGTCACTATAGCTACTACTTTTACCCACTTTAAGGCGTAATCAACAACCAGTAAAATGTATAAATAACCAAAAGAGATTGAGAATAGTCCTATAAAGCCTATTCCCCAAACATAAAAAATTTCTACTTAAAGATGTTTGTCAGTGGTAGCTTATGTCATCTTGAAATTGTGCCTGTTTGCTGACAACGATCACAAGTTTTCACAAACTTGTAGTTGTCCTTAAAGAGTGATGGCCAATAAAATCTAGTTTGCAAAACTTTTGCAGCAATCTTGTCAGCACCATGATGACCTCCGTATGGCAATGAATGGCATTATTGCAGATTGTCATGAACTTCTTCTTCTTGAATGTATCTCTAGATGATCTAATCCGCACACCTCTTGAATAAAAATGAATCATCCCACATATATGCTTTGACATTGTGCAGGAATTTTTTCTTTCGCTTCCTTCCAATGTTTGGAGGATAGGTTCCACATGCTATGAAATTCACAAAATCTCCATAACATGCAAACTTTCCACTCAATGTGAAAAGTTTTTCATCTAGAAACTTCTCTTGAATTGCATTTTCATCACCTGGGTGTTCCAATCTAGACCAGTGGTCAGCTACCACATTTTCACTTCCTCTCTTGTCTTGAATTTCTAAATCAAATTCTTGCAACAACAATACCCAATGAATCAATCTAGGCTTTGCATCCTCCTTCGCAAACAAGTGGCATAAAGCTACCTGATCAGTATGCACAATGACTTTTGAGCTAATAATATATGAGCAAAATTTCTCCAATGCAAAAACCACCACTAATAATTAATTTTCTATTATGATATAATTCTTTTGTGTTTATTCAATGTGGGACTTGCAGAATATATAGCTCTAATGATTTTATCATGCTTTTGACCTAGAACTGCTCTCATTTCCATATCACTTGCATCACACATGATCACGAAAGGCAGATTCCAATTAGTCATCACTACAATCGAAGCAGAGGTCAACCTCTCCTTTAGCATATTGAATGCTTGCAAGAACAATTCATCAATATTAAAAGGAGTATCTTTTTCAAGGAGTTGCATAAAGGTTTAGATATTTTTGAGAAGTCTTTAATGAATCTCCTATAGAATCTTGCATGGCCCAAGAAACTATGAATTTCCTTTATATGGGATGTGGGTGGGAGTTACTCAATGGCTACAATCTTTGCTCTGTCTACTTCCATACCATAAGCTGAAATCTTGTGGCCTAGTACAATGCCTTCCCTAACCATGAAGTGACACTTTTCCCAATTAAGAGCTAGGTTAGTTTCCTCACATCTATACAAAATGAGAGACAAGTTATGCAAGCAAAGATCGCTTCCATAGTGTTCTCTACCATGTCATGAAATATTGCCATCATGTATCACTGGAAAGTTACGGGAGCATTGCACAAATCAAAAAGCATCCTCCTATATGCAAAAGTACCATATGGACAAGTAAAAGTCAATTTCTCTTGGTACTTTGGGGCTATCACAATCTAATTGTAGCCTGAGTACCCATCCAGAAAGCAATAATAATCATATCCAGCCAAAAAGTCTAACATTTGGTCTATGAAAGGTAGAGAAAAATGGTCTTTTCTAGTGGCTTTGTTTAATTTTCTATAATCAATACACACTCGCCATTCAATGATAGTTCTAGTAGTTTTGTTCTCATCCCAAATCACTATCATTCCAGCTTTCTTTGGTACACATTGCATAGGACTCACCCATTCACTGTTAGAAATTGCGTAGATAATACTCGCTTGACTCACCCATTCATTGTTAGAAATTGCATAGATAATATCTGCTTTGAGTAATTTCAAAACCTCAGTATGTACTACCTCCATCATTGCTGGGTTGAGTCTTCTCTGATGTTCTCTAGAGGGTTTATAAGAATCTTCTATCAAAATGTTTATGCATGCATATAGTAGGGCTTATACCTTTAAGCCCTAATATATGCATGCATAAAATTTGTGATCGACCATGCAATAATAGTTTTATGGTCCCTTGGTACTTGCAATAGTTGCTCTTCTTCCAAACCTATTAGAGCAGAGGAAATAATCACTAGAAATGATGAATCATTACCTAAATGTGCATACTTGAGGTGATCCGATAGTTATTTCAATTCCAATATAGATTTTACTTCTTCCATAGTTGGTCCTTCCTCTGACACTCCCACTTCATTTATAACTCTCTCTTGTGACTACATCTCTAAAGCTGAGACTTGTTATCTGACCTCCTTGAAACCTGTCATAGTCTGGCTAACAAAATTTGTAATGCAGTTTTCCAATGAATCATTAATGCATTCATCGATAAAAATTGCATTTACACATTCATTCACAATTTCAATTCTGTTACAAGAGTTCTTTTCAATTGGATAGTTCATGGCATGGTAAATGTTAAAATTTACCTCTTCTTCATTGATTCTCAAAGTTAGCTCACCTTGCTATACATTGATTAGAGCTCTTCTCATTGTAAGAAACAGTCTTCCTAGAATAAGAGGTACTTCATGATCTTCCTCCATGTCTAGCACCACAAAGTCAGCAAGGAAAATAAATTTATCCACCTTCACTAACACATCTTCTATGATCCCCCAAGGATGAGTCAAAGACCTATCCGCTCGTTGTAATCTTATGGTGGTTGCCTTCACTTCTCCTAGTCTAAGTTTTTGAAAAATTAAAACAGGCATAAGATTAATAGATGCTCCTAAATCACATAATGCCTCATAAAGTAATGAATTTCCTATAGCTCATGGAATAGTAAAACTTCCTAGATCTTTTAATTTCTGAGGAAGCTTTCTCTGTAATATAGCACTGCATTCTTCTATCAACTTCACTATTTCATGTTTTTCAAGATTCCTTTTCTTTGACAAACTTCCTTTATGAATTTTGCATAGTTTGGCATTTGCTCCAATGCTTCTACAAAAGGAATGTTAATATGAATTTTCTTAAAGATTTCAAGGAATTTACTGAATTGCTCATCTATTTTTTTATTCTGAAATCTTTGAGAAAAAGGGAGCTGTGTTTCTAGAACTGGAAGCTTATCATGGAATGTGATTCAGCCTGGTTTGTAGTCTTCTTTCACTAACTCTTCCTTCTTTGATTACCTTTCATTCCCTCCTTATGCTGCATCTTGATTTTGTACTTTTGAAGATGTCAGTGTCTCTTCTTTCTTCTTTGAGGATTCCAACTCTTTTCCATTTCTTAGCATTATGGCATTACAATGTTGTCTTGGATTCTTCTCTATGTTTCTTGGAAAGGTATCCCTGTCCTGATTGCTAGAAGAATTAACAATCTGACCAATTTGTGTTTCCAAAGTTTTAATGGATGCATTGATATTTTCCATTGTTGTTTCCATGTTATCAAGTCATTCCTCATTCCTGGCAAACCTGTTTCAACTTTCATGAATAAAAGTGCCCAGAAGATCTTCTAAGGATGGTTTCTTTTCAACTAGTTGAGCTTGGTGTTGAGGTTGATGTGGATTTTGGAAACCGGGATGGTGGTTCAAGTTGTTCTTTTGATTTTCATAAGGGAGGTTATCCTGATTCCTCTAATTTCCAAGATAGTATAGATTTTGCATGTAGTTACCTCAAAAATTATTGTAGCCCTTGTTGTTGACATATTGCACTTCTTTTCTGCTTGAATCTGGAGCGATATATGCTTCAATTGGCAGAGAGGATGAAAAAGATTCTCCTATGGCAAATGCTCCCTTAGGTGTTGAATTAGCAATTACCATTTGGTATGTCAAAGAAGACATCTGTGCGGTTAGGGCTATAATCTGATCTACTTGAAGATGACCTACTACCTTTCTCACTATATTTCTCTCATTCGGCCACTAAAATGAATTTGAAGACATGTCTTCAAGCAGTTGGTATGCCTCATTTATAGTCATGGCCATTAGTGAACAGCCAAATGTTGCATCTACTATTGTTCTTGTCTGACCATTCAACCCATTGTAGAACAACTAAATTTGTAGCCGGTCTGGAAAACCATGCTGTGGGCATCTCCTAAGTAATTCTTTGAATCTCTCCTAACATTCATAGAGTGGCTCAAAATCCATTTATCTGAATTGACTAATCTCACTTCTTAGTTGAGCTATTTTGTCAAGTGGGAAAAACTTTATTTGGAATTTTTCCACCATCTCATCCCATGTTGTAATACTTCCTAGTTGTAAAATCTACAACCATCCTCTCACTTTGTCCCTTAATGAAAATGGGAAGAGTGTTAGTTGGATAGCCTCATCTGGTATTCCATTCATCTTTACTGTGTCACTGATCTCCTAAAACATGGCTAAATGAATGTTTGGGTCTTCACTCGGTGAACCTTCAAATTGGTTATGCTAAACCATGTTAATTAGTACTAGTTTTAACTCAAAGTTATTTTCATTGATGGTTGGATGAGTGATTACAAAGTAATTTTAATTAACCACTGGCCTGAAATAATCCCTAGTTGGTCTCTGTTGATTCAGCTCTATTCTTGGCTGAATTTGTTCTCGTTCACCCATTGCTCTTGTATTCATTCGCTTTGCTTTTTGAATCTGCCACAATGTTATCTCTATTTCTAGATCAAAATAATTTAGGTTAGAATTTCTGTGATCTTGCATATACTATTATGAAAACTAAAGAAATTGCATTTGTATTGCAAAAAAAAAAATCAAAAAGAAAACTAGACTTGCTAAAAAGAAAAGAAAAACACATTTCCAAATTAAAGCAACATATCTATTGACAATATTAGCAAAATAAAATTGAAATATCACCAATCCCCGGCAACAACGCCAAACAAGTGTATGACGTCAAGTTTTATAGTTTAGTAATGAGTGAGTGTCATATCCACAGGGATTGTGTATTTCAACCTTTCACTAGCTATTATTATAGATAATTCTAACTATATTTGGATGACCAAAGACTGATAGTTCTCTAAGTAATAACTAAATAGAATAGCTTTGAATAGAATAAATTAATATATGGAAATCCTAGAAGATTGATTTCATTTATGTTTCATTCATAGAAATTTCAACTCAATTCTAATTTAGCAATGCATAAGTTTATAAATTGAGAATCCTAATTCACTCAATCCCTCTTTTAAGTGATAGGTTAAATATCTATTCTCAAAATCCTAATTTTTATATCAACAAAAAAATCTAAATAATAAGAATTCATTAATATCTATGGTTCTCTACTGAAGATTTCATTAAACATAAAAGCTCTCCTGAGTCATTTATAGTTTTATGTTATGATATTTAAATCCTAATTAGGGTTACTTCTTTTGAGTGTCAAACCCTAATTATACAATCATTCAATGGGTAGCAAATCAATTAAAGCCTTACACACCAAACATCACAAATAAACCTAATTGCATTGCTAAATAAAAAAGTCATTGATTACACCATGAACTCAACATAAAATCCATCTCTCCTCTAGAAAAAGCGAGATTAGCCACTCATGATGTAAAATAAATCAAGCAAATAAGATTAAAAAATCATCATAGTTTCAATTCCAAGATGAACCACAAATATAAGGAAGAAAAATAATTAAAATCAAAATAAATCGATATCTTCCCCCTCTTTAGCTTGTTCTTCAGTCCTTGGTAATGATCTTGGACCTCTTGATCTCCAAGTTAATCTTCTCTCCTTCAAAACGTCTTTAAAAACTTTTTTAAACTCCAAAGAACCTTAGCCCCCAAGTGCTTTTCGAAACCCTAAAAAAAATTGCCCTAGAAAACTCGCTATCTTTTCTTTGAAAACTAGCCTAAATAATAATTTATGCAATTTTTTTTGTAACCTATCCATCTCTAGCACCAGCAATTCTAGAATGGGTGCTGGCAGTGTCACCTTGCTAGACATGCGTTGATAAGTGTGAAGAATGGGCGTCGGTGGTTCTAGGATGCTGTCTACTCGAGATATCTTCACTATTTTGATCATATCTTCTTCATTTGTTATTAGAATTGGATGATTCTGGTTGTGTTTGGACAACTGACTTGAAGATATTCAACTCTTACATTAACCACTCTTGCTGAATCCATCTCAATCAATGCCAGAAATAGCATCAAAGTAATGCTTGTTCACATTCAGCTTTTCTTCGACGTGGTTTGTTGACTAAAAAACCAACTAACTCTATTAAATTTAATAGTTCATCAAATGTAGTTATAAATTAGTAAAACATGCCAAATGAAGTTCTAAAACAATATGAATTTGAGTATTAAAATATGGTATATTCTTGACTCATCACATACACATATCTTTGCCACTAAGACTCAAGATGTCGGATGACCCAAATCAATCCATGTGTAATAAGTTTAGTGGTCTAGATATGGATTCTTCATTTCTAAATGAAAATGATATTTTGGTCTATTTGGCCATTTGACAAGCTTTCCAAATTTGATCTTTATCATACTTAAGCCTTATTGGACAATTTACTAAGTTTTTCTTCTGTAGGGACTTAGTATTTGACATGTTGATATGTCCCATTCTCTTGTGTCACAACCATGGTTAACATTGACTGCAATTAAGCATTTTTCTATGATTCATCAAGATGAACCAATTATATTGATGGTTTAAATTATAATTTCTCGCAAGTGTATGGATGTATAATAATATAGTATGCAATGCAAGGGTCAATCCCGTAGAGAATGGTCAAGCTGACTTAATTAATTTTAGTTACTGAACTGTTCTAACGTTAAAAAGAATGTATTTATAACTAAACAAACTTGGAATTATGTTTGATATAATTTCTAAATTTTAGAAACTTAATAGAATAAAAAGAAATCAATGAATAAAAATAATGTAAGAAGATTAGCAAGATGTAAAAGTCTAGGGATCCAATTTCACCACAAGATGATACCCCTTTGCATATAGAATATTGGATTCAATGCCTCACTTGAGTTCGTTCTTTCAAAGGTAAGATTATTACTATTAGGTGCATGGGTTTAAATCAAGTATTTTCACTCATTCCAATTACCTATGGTGTGTAGCATAATTGAGGTGAAAACCCATTAAGCTCAAGAACATAAGAACAAAAATAGTATGGCTTAGCATATGGTGTTTACCTTAACCATCTATCCTTCTCATTCAAGGGAGTCATGGTTTAATATATGGTTTCTACCTTAACCATGCTTTGATAGTTAATCTAACTTATAATATTGGTAATCAAATAATAAAATAATTTAAATAACTACAAACAACATCATGAATGAAATAAGATCATATAGCATTAATAATATGCAACAATCCATAACAAAGAGTATCAAATAGGGTTACATCTTCACTCTAGAAAAAGAGATTTAGTTCATAAGAGAAAATAAAACAACTCCCTTAGATAGGATGTTAATAATGAAAAACATCTTCTCTCCTTTGTCTTTCTTACTTGCAATCCCTTCTTCTTCTCCACAAGAAATCTCCCAAAAACTTTACCTCCAAACCTTAGAGAAAAACTCTCAAAACCAAAAGTGAAGAGCCCTAAAAAAACCCTAGCATTTTGCTTAAAAACCTTGCAGATACTCAACATAAAAAATCTGCAATATTTACTGGCCTACCGCTGGCGTCGACGGCACCAGCTTGTTGCCCGACTAGTGGCAATATTTGGTCTTGGCATCGGTGGCACTAGGTGGGTGCCGGCAGTCCTGGCTGGCTATCTTCATTTATGTTGGCTTTTTGCTCCATTTTGTGACTGTTTTCTTTTCCAAACTTTGAGCTTCTTCTTTTCCATTCTTTTTCTCTTCTTTTCCATCTTCAAGATACCTAGAAAATCGAACAAATAAGAATGAAATTCATCTAAAAGAGAAAAGGATTTGCAAATAACTAAGCTTAAACATGTGTAATATAAGTGAATGAAATTTACTGGTCATATATATTTTCATGCCTTTTTCCATTGAATAATATATCATCATTAGCATCAAATACATTGCAGATGGATGATTCAAATATAACTTTATGATCTCTATCACATAATTGGCAAATGCATAACAGGTTATGCATGAGGGAATTAACATATAAAACATCTTCAATGCATGCGTTGTATAAACTATAAATTTTACGTTAACCCTCTATGGAGCCTTTATCATTGTTTCCAAATGCAACTGTGCCTCCATTCATTGGCTCCAAATCCTTGAATAGGTCTTTGTTCCAGTCATCTGTCTTAAGCATCTACTATCCATGAACTAGATGTTTCTTGTGGTAGCTTAGAGCTTACCTATAATCATAAACAAAAACATTCTTTTCACTTCTTTATGTTGAACCAAATAGTGTACATGGCAAATAACCAAGTTTTGATGATGATCAATAACATATGAGTGAATATTTGTATTACTAACAGTTGTGTTACCAAGCTTTGCAGATATAGATATAAACATATAGGGAAGCAACTCAAATATAGTGGATAGTGTACACAAAGGAAAACATCAATAAGAAAAAATCTACTGATAGAAAAGAAGATAAGAATGCTTAGAAAGAATGACACTAAAACATTGAAAAGACGTCATCAAGTATATTTGTAGCTATGAAGTTCAAAGTCTCAATGAGTGATTAGATAAATATTCTACATATAAATTCCATATCTAAGAGCATTTGTTTAAGAAAGATTTAAACAAATCATTCCACAGATAAGTTAGATAAACTATTATAATCAACACTTGTCTGCAACACAAAGATGAATTCTAGAAGCAGAGATGAAACAAAGCTGAAATTAGATAAATGAAGAGCTTAAATAAAGTCAAATTATTCAAGCATTTGTCTCTCACATAAAGTCTATCTGAAACTGAGGAAGAACAAGGAACTAGTCAACAATCTCTATAAAAAATTCAAAAGATGAAGTAAACAAGGCACAACAGCAGAAGAACAACTTTGTCTATCGTCTTCATCTACAAGAGTTGTCTGAACTTGCAATTGTTAAACCATCAGACAACCACTGAAGAAACAATTCTTCTATGGCTCAACAAGTTATCTTTTACTTCTAACAGATAACCTATCATATTAAGGACTAAGAAAAGGATTCATCCGCATGCCACAACTTCGTCTATCACTTACGATAAATAAACCAATAGACAAACCATTGGGAAGACTTCATCTACAGAATTCAATAGACAAACAATAAACAAAGTCATTTTGTCTATCAGGGAAGGAGCCTTGTCTACCAAGAAGAGTTGTCTACTACTTACAACAAACAAAGTCACTTCAGTTGATGAAAAGAAAACTTCTTTTGATGAAAGTCACTTTGTCTACTGCGAAAAAGCTTTGTATGTGTTATAAAGATCGTCTACTACTTAAAATAGGCAAAACTACTTTGCTTGATGAAAGAAACTTTGTTTGCTAAGAGAATGTCGTCTGATGAGTAGTAAAGAGGAAGAACTTCGTCTGTGCTTCTACAATTTTGTCTATTACTTACAATAGACAAACTAGAAGATAAAGTAAAATGTTGCAATGGTCTCTGACAAAATTACAAAGATGAAGTTGTCTATTTTATGGATCTACATAGAGCCGCTTTGACTGTTACTTATAAGAGACAAATCCAAGACACGAACAGACAAAGTTCTCAGAAAAAAATATGGCATATTATGAAGAATAGAAGATAACTATACCAGACATCACTGAGTACATTCTCCAGTCAAGATTTTATTTGAAGTAGATTTTATTCAAAAGAAAGCCAACTACCTCCAACAGGTAGAATTTTTTGAAGCAATATAAAGGTAGTGTAGTGTCAATGAAAAAGGATGACGAAGTTGAGAGAGAGAAATCATAATATATTTTAATCAAGCAACATCTCTCAGTCAGACTACGGTTCCTGTTAGATAATCAATCTCTATTACACTGATAGACAATGAGCCTAAAAGTTTTATCTTAACCATATAACTAGAGTATTGATATATAATAAGCTTTAACGAGACATTATTTTATATATGATCAAACTATGTACAAGTCAACCTAGTAAAAAAGGCAATGTAATGTGCAAAATGAGTGTTGTCAATCAGCTATGTGAGTTGGTGGTGAGCTCAAGAAAACCATATTGTATGAGTTATTGGTGAGCTCTGAAAAATCAACTAGTTTGCTGGTGATGTTAGAGAGCAGTGAGTTTTCTAGTGAGCTCATGAAACTAGAAGAGTATTGGGAATACTATGTTTATGCCCCTTGGAGATAGAATCCAGATGTAACGCCCCTCCTTACTGGAGCGTTACTAGTGGTAAATTCAGAGGAAATTCCGACAGAGTCTCCCTTAATTTACCACCATTATCCTGTATACAACATACTAATCCACAAGAATTATATCACAAATATCCAAATATAATATGGC